>JBBPBX010028535.1:0-36498 GCA_038048925.1 Garcialebias charrua
TCTTCTCCTGAACGTACAAAAAACAGAACTTTGTAGACGACTTCTGAGCTAATAGTTTGAAAATTCACACATTTTGTTCAATTTCAGGAGCCAGACACGTTCCTCACAGTCCAGCCAAGACAATTTTACAAGACATTTATATTTAAAATGTGCCAACAAATGAATAAATATTTAAATATAACAACATAAATGTACAATTTTTTTTTTTAAATTTGAACTATTCAAATCCCGTTGCTGAGGGATTCGAATGGTGAATGTTTTGTAGTTTTGGAGATGAGTGTTTTTCTGGACAGGGAGTGAAGTAAACCTAAATGTTTTTGGTTTAAGATTTTTAAGTGGGTAGAAGAAGAGAGATGGTTTTTATTTGTATTTATTTCGCTTGTCTCAGGCAGCACAGAGTGACGGGTCCTGGCGAGTGGACAGAGACATTTGATCATCCACCACCTGGAGCAGTGGTGGAGCCAGAGGGTGGCCAGTGGTGGCCTTGGCCCCCATAGATTAATCTTTAGCCATCCAATCATTTGAGGAAACTATAATTTTAGGCAGTATAAAAACTAGAAAGCATAGGTTCCTAAAAATGATCAAAGTAGCTGATTTACATATGTATATAAATGGTGGTGGCCATCTTGGATTTTGACTTGGCAGCTCAATTTTTGAAAGAATTTGTCTACATAAAGATGCAGACACGCGCCAAAATGGAGGTCGGCACGTTGCTTATTCTTCAAGCTATCCAGCTCAAAAGATGGGCAGATATTTATGACCACAGTCATCTTGGATTTTGACGTGTAAATCCAATTTTCTAAAGGAACCATGATGTAGCCACCAGGATGGAAGTAACAAATTACAAATACTCACATTACTGTAAATAACTACCATATGTTTCACTGTATAAGTCGCAAGTTTTTTTGCATAATTTGCATGACTTGCGACTTAAAGGCTGAAGCAATATATTTATGGATTTTTCCACTTTATTAGACAAATATGGACTGATGAGACTTGTAGGGCTGTGTGACGTATACGGCGGAAAACACGGTAGATTTTTTTTGCGTACTTGTACTTTTATGAGTATTTCTTTCAAATGTGTAATTTCACTCATACTTAAGTACAATTTAGACCATGTAATCTACTTTGCTACTTTTAAAATCAGAAGTCGCTACCGAGTACGGCCACAATTTGAATTAATATTCAAACTGTTCATCTGCATCTTTGTAGCCAATAAGGCTCTCAGATCACGAACGCGCCAATTATGACGTAAGCAAAGGACGACTCCGTAGAGTAGAGAGTCATTTATGGACGAAGATTTGGAGAAAAAGCCAAAATGGAGACAGAGGACAACAACAGAGAAAATGACGAGGTAAAGGCTGAGGACAAGTGCACGTGGTCGTACCTGGAGGAATGTTTTATGTACAGAGAGTGAAAAGGAGACAGCTTCCAGATGCAAAATGTGTTTGATCTCTACGGTGGTAGCATCTAAAAAAACCTTCAGCATCTAATATAAAAAAACATGTTGCGGTATACGAGGTTTTACAGCTACCTGTATGATATTGCTTTTTTATTGTTTGTATGAGTTATTAGCATTGGTGGGCACCAGCCCGCTAAAGCGCAAATCCGCTAATTGCGGACCTAAACAATGTGTTAGCACTTTAGCGGATTTACTAATTTTTATAATTCATAAGTGGATTTGCGCTTTTTCTATTTAAAATGTAGTACCGCTAATAACTAATTATCTATCATCTATAACACGCATCTATTATGTGTCACCGCTACGCGATGCGTCAGCGCCTCATTTGCCCTGCTCAAAATGGCGGCCACAGAAGCGAGCCCGCACGAAGGACTTTACAAGAAAACACGGTAAAAACAATTATTTCTTTGCTGAGAAAAAATATATTTCTTAGCTGACTTTATAGCACAAGGGTTCGTAAGCTTAACCGTTTCACGAAATGGTCAAATCTGCTGGATTTAAAAAAGTAGTTTGCCATTTCAAATGGTGAACTACTTTTTGCATGTGCGCGGTTGGGACGGCTTTATTTCTTTAAACTTAGCTAAATAAACGCTTAAAAAATATATTTCTTAGCTGGCTTTATAGCACAAGGGTTTCTGAGCTTAACTATTTCACGAAATGGTCAAATCTGCTGGATTTTAAAAAGTAGTTCACCATTTGCATGCGCGCGGGTGGGACGGCTTTATTTCTTTAAATTTAGCTAAATAAATGCTTAAAAATATATATTTCTTAGCTGACTTTATAGCACAAGGGTTCCTGAGCTTAACTGTTTCACGAAATGGTCAAATCTGCTGGATTTTAAAAAGTAGTTTGCCATTTGCACTTTTGCGCTTTAAAATTAGCTTCCGCTAGTTTTCCTAAGACATAAGCGCTTTTGAAATTGCGGACCTAAATAAATTAATAAGCGCTTTAGAAATAGCGGAACTAGTTTTTGGATTAGCGCTGCCCACCACTGGTTATTAGTTTGGCTATATGCAAAGATCTTGGATATTGTCATTGTCATTGGTTTGCCTGGTACTAAAATAAGATGGAGCTTCTGAGCATCTGAGAAATGTTCTTTGAATGTAGCCGTTGCACACAGTAAATCAAAATCAGAGTCAGAGAGTCAGAGAGTCTTTATTGTCATTTGCACCGCATGTGGTACATGTGATGAAAACGAGATTATGTACACGGGGTCCCAGTTACATCCAACAACAAATGCAAGAGAAAAACAGTAATAACATCTAGAATTAACTAAGAAAAACATCAACTAGTAATACACTAAGCTTAATATAGTGGGAATAAACAGCAGCACGAACATGAGTTTGTATGAGCAGATGGTCACAGATGAACACAGATGAACACAGCAACAAGAAAACAGATCAGCATCAGCACAATGTGATATTTTGCAGTGTTTATTTTTTATTTTATTTTTATTTATTCATGAGTCTAACAGCCTCAGGGTAGAAGCTGTTCCTCAGTCTAGTGGTTCTACACTTGATGCTCCTCAACCTCCGTCCTGAGGGGAGTGGGGCAAAGAGTGAGTGTGCTGGGTGAGTGAGGTCTTTCATGATGCAGGTGGCTCTTTTCCTGCATCTGGAGGTGTAAATGTCTGTGATGGTGGGGAGACTGACTCCAACAGACTTCTGTGCAGCCTTCACCACTCTCTGTAGAGCTTTCCTCTCTTCAACTGTGCAGCCTCCATGCCACACGTTGATGCTGGAGCACAGGATGCTCTCCACTGCACACCTGTAGAACGAGGTGAGAACTGGGCTGCTCAGACCAGCTCGTCTCAGCCGTCTGAGGAAGTAGAGTCTCTGATGACCTTTCTTGATCAGGCTGGTGGTGTTGTTGCTCCAGCTGAGGTTATCATTCAAGTGTACACCCAAGTATTTGTAGCTGGAGACCACTTCCACTGCAGACCCACCTATGTTCAGTGGGGCATGGGTGTGTTTGTTCCTTCTGAAGTCCACAATCATCTCCTTTGTCTTCTTCACATTCATGTGAAGGCAGCACGGTGGCACAACTGGTAGAGCTGCTGCCTCTCAGCGAGAAGGTTGCCGGTTCAAATCCCGGTCCGGGGCCTTTCTGGGTGGAGTTTGCATGTTCTCCCCGTGCATGCGTGGGTTTCCTCCGGGTACTCCGGTTTCCTCCCACAGACCAAAAAACATGCTTGTTAGGCTGATTGGTGACTCTAAATTGACCCTAGGTGTGAGTGTGAGAGTGGATGGTTGTTTGGTGTGAGTGAGACAGGTCCCTCTTGTAAATGAGTCCCCGTGACTCAACGAGGCTAGCCTGTATAAATAAAGGTTGAATGAATGAAATTCTCTTTGCACCAGCTCTCCAGATGTTCCACCTCCTGTCTGTAGCTGGACTCATCATTGTTTGTGATGCATCCCACCACCGCTGTATCATCTGCAAACTTAACAATATGACAGCCTGGAAGTGTGGCTGTACAATCATATGTGAGCAGAGTGAACAGAAGGGGGCTCAGCACACATCCCTGAGGAGAGCCAGTGCTGAGGGTTATGGTGGAGGAGGAGAAGTTGTGGATCTTCACGGACTGTGGTCTGTCTGTTAAGAAGTCTAGTACCCAGTTACAAATAGAGGGGCTTAGTCCAAGTGTAGATAGTTTGTCTATCAGAGTTTGGGGGATCATGGTGTTGAAGGCAGATGTGAAGTCCACAAAGAGCATACGCACGTATGAAAAATGAATGACCTCTATTGACAACGCAACAAAACATCAAGTGGTTAAAAAGTAATTCATATTCTGAGTAGTTTTTGAGAAGAGTACTTTGTACTTTTACTTAAATATTTTATAACGCCAGCACTTTTACTTGTAATTGAGGCAGCTTAACAGTACTTGTACTTGAGTACAACTTTTCAGTACTCTTTCCACCTCTGGTGGCCACACACGCTAAAACAGAAGTCAACACCTCATTCGACGAGGGACAGCTAGAAAAGTGTTTGTAGTTTGTTCGAAGCTTGTGTCAGTTTTTTGGTCGTGTGGAACATTCAGATTTCCTGCTGGCCTTCTAAGACGTCCTCTGTAGGAGACAACAGAACAGTCACCTGTCGTGCACGTCTGTTCACACTGGATCATGCTGCCCTAAGTCAACGTTCACACTGCAGGTAAAATTGGCCCAAATCTGATTTTATTTGTTTTGCAAATATGCAACCTATATCAAAATTTTTACGAGGCTCTTACAAGCCCCATTTTTCCCAGATCTGATCCAGGTTACTTTGTTTGTTTGGTCTGACGTAACAAAATGCTTAAGCAGTCGCCTCTTAAGGCCTTTCCATTCACTGTACTCAACACGTTTCTCTCCATTTTTGTTCTAAATCAACACAAAAGGCCTTCACCGCTCGCATTAACTACATAGATTAGTATGTATATCTGCAGTGTGTTCCTAACATGGAACTGCAACCCAGATGTGGTTCCCTCTTTCTTCTACCTCTGACTACCTTTAGAAAAATAAAAATGAACACGGACACACTTCGTATGGATGAGCCAGATGCAGACAGACAAATGTTTAGAGGTGAGTCATGGATGAAGGAGTCGTGAGTCAGACGGGGGTTGTGTTATTGTCTTCTGCTCTGTACCACCAGGGAAGACGATGTGGTGGTCCGCACATGTGACTGAAGTTTTCCTAAAGACAAGAGGCTTCTTTCACAGGTTTTATCATAATATGTGGTTTTCTGGTTTGCATTTAACACCGCCTTGCACGAGGTTAAGACATAAAGTTTGCGTTAAGAAACCCCACGACGACATAAGAAGAAAAGCCTTTCAATATGGTCTTACACTATATACCGCCTGCACTAACTCCCTTTGTTGCCTTAAAGAGCCCAATGAAAGACATTTTTCTAAACAGTTACTAAAAGAAAATGCTTTAAAACGACATTTTAGCTAAAGTGGCTGCCTCAATGGCTGTTTTTACATCAGTACAGTTGTTGTTCACATAAACTTTGTCTAATTGTGGAGTACTACCAGGCCTGACCCCAACAAACACATCCTCACACAAATATTATAATGATGTCATATTTACTTTGTAATTTCCTTTTTTTCCCTTACCAGGATATTTGAACAGCACAAACAGATCCTGTTGATGTGCTCTCAAGTGTTTTTATAGTTTTTTTCCCCCTCCAAGGTGTGATGATTAACAAAAAGCAGCAAAACTTGACAGTAAAGCTAATAAATTAGGGTTTTATGTACAACACACTGTTGTTTTTAAAAGTATTTTCTACAAAATAAAGATTAGGGGATTATTTTTAGTATAAAGAGCCATTCTGTTACCCCTAATGCTTTTTCCATCCAGTGAGGAATTTTCATACAGATGATTATTTTAGCGTATTTAGTATTTTTGATATTTTTCTGGTTCTGTCGTATCTAAATCCGTGGCGTCATCTGTCGGGTATGGAGCCAGTTTCCTGGACTACAGGGCCCTAAAGAGACCTTTGTAAGACCCACAATGTTAAAATCATGAAGCATCCTGATCAGCCGAGATCAGCTGCAGGTTCTGCGTTAAGAAAAGTTTCAGCAGAGCGAAGATTTCAGTGCAATTCAAACGTTTTTCTTTTGCGTTAAAACCAACTCGATCACTCACTGCTTTGTTGTTTGAACCTTGATGATGCAAATACGAGAAGTCAGGAACCAAACGTTCTACCTTGTAGGCCCGGGAACCCAGGAGTGGCTCCGCTAAACTTTCACCTCTGTTCAGGTGCAGAAGGAATCCCACCTCTGATACCAAATCATTAAAATAAATAAGTGAGGTAGGAAGATGAAGGTTAATAATAATAATAATAATAATAACTTTTATTTATAACACACTTTACATCAGTAACAGATCCCAAAGTGCTACAGTGTATGAACATTAAATAACAACAAGATAAAAATCAAAACAAAATGCAGATAAAATACTCAAATAAAAACTGGGTGCAATAAAAACAAAAGCACAATTCAATTAATTAAAAAACTTGATAAAAAGAAAGGTTTTAAGACCTTTTTTAAAACATGTCACGGTCTGTTGTTGATTTTTACCTATTTTTTACAAAGAAATGTCAGAGAAACATTCCAGGGATTTATTTTTTTAGAAAATTAAAAAATTAAAAAAATTGTTACCTAATAATTTCAGTGTTTAGACGTAAGGCCACCAGTCTCATCAGAACTGGAAGACCATACCATGAGGCCATTTTATTGCTGAGATCCAATTTTTTGTGTGATTGTTTAAATTGCCGTATTTTTTGGACTATAAGGCACACTTAAAATCTTTTCATTTTTCTCAAAAATCAACAGTGAGCCTAATAATCCGGTGCACCTTATGTATTAATTTTGGTTGTGCTTATTGACCTCAAAACAATTTTATGTGGTACAACTTAACAATGTTGAGAGTTATTGTGAATGAGTTGAATAAAGTTTGACTTATCTGACAGTCTTGTTTTGCTTAATGCACTTTATGTATGAAAACAGACCTGTTCTTTGATATTGTGCCTTATAATACGAAAAATATGGTATGATGGAAACGCGACCTCCATCACTGCAGTGTGAACAGCCCATGACCTTGAAATGACCCACAGAAGACCTGACATCATGTGCAAAGGTAAATATGGATGCTACACACGTTAGAGTGTGTGCATCGACTAAGTTGTCGTGCAATCAGAATCAAATAAATTATTGTCCTAAACGTTTGTTTTGTCCAGTTTAACTTTGATCAATGCACTTCTGGAATGGAAGCAACTTACTAAA
The DNA here is from genome assembly GCA_038048925.1 of Garcialebias charrua. Lineage (NCBI taxonomy): Eukaryota > Metazoa > Chordata > Actinopteri > Cyprinodontiformes > Rivulidae > Garcialebias > Garcialebias charrua. Next base: position 7,224 of record JBBPBX010028535.1, read on the forward strand.
AGTAGAAACTACCGTATTCATCGGCGTATAAGTCGCACCGGAGTATAAGTCGCACCAACCTAATTATGCCCAATTAAATGGAAAAATCAACGTATAAGTCGCACCGGCCTATAAGTCGCACCGGCCTATAGGTCGCACCTCACGTGAACTGGTGTTTTGCCCAAAATGGACTGGCTGCCAAATTGTTTGGAAGGACTTTTGACAAGATTATCACATAAAAACTACAGTATTTTGTTTGATGTGTCTTAGTTGAACTTTTCATTAATAAATGAACATTATTTTGGACTGGCTGCCAAATTGTTTGGAAGGACTTTTGACAAGATTATCACATAAAAACTACAGTATTTTGTTTGATGTGTCTTAGTTGAACTTTTCATTAATAAATGAACATTATTTTGGACTGGCTGCCAAATTGTTTGGAAGGACTTTTGACAAGATTATCACATAAAAACTACAGTATTTTGTTTGATGTGTCTTAGTTGAACTTTTCATTAATAAATGAACATAATTTTTGTATATTTTGTGTCTTTCATCATTTATCTTTAAAGATAAACACATAAAAATATATTTTTATTAGCTGACATTACAGTAAAAAACGTGTCTCAGTTTAAAATGATGACAGAAACAGATACTGTATTTATTTTATGGTTTTTATTTATTTATTCAAAACCATTGAAGTCTTCATCTTCTGTGTCACTGCACCATTTTTGGACCAGGCAGATGTCAACAGTGTAGGTACTGTAAAGGGTTTCTTAGCGCCCATAGCGGCCGAAACTGGTACTGCACCATTTTTGGAGTTTTTGACCAAAGTCAAATTATGACCAAAATATTGGAAAAATCGACGTATAAGTCGCACTGGCCTATAAGTCGCAGGGCTTAGAAATGTAGGCAAAAAGGTGTGACTTATACGCCGGAGAATACGGTAACTGAAGTATTGATCCCATCACGCTAGCATCAATACAAATCAACATTGGTATCTAATGTTGGTGTAAATTTTCAGTCATCTAAGAATAGCTACAAAAAATAAATGAATAAAAGAAGATGCAACTGGACTGCTGTAGCTGAAGACGTGTGGAGTTCTAAGTTTTAAACTGCTCGACGTTGGTGTCCAAGTTATCAACATTTGGATCCATCCGCCTGACGCTTAGGGCTGTGTAATAATATTGATATTGCGATATATATCGATTTTTTATTTCCTAGAAAAAAAATCGATATTCATGTGCAAGTATCGTACCTTTTTTTTTTATGTCCAGAGGACCAGACTTAGCTTTTTTAGATACCTCTGCATCCCTGGCACCAGTGTATCCTCAGAGAGAGTCTTCTCCACCGCTGGAGATATCATCACTGCGCAGAGAAGTGCACTTCTCCCAGAGCACGTCGATCAGATTCTATTTCTAAACAAAAATCTGAGGAGAATGTAGCTCACTTGGTCTGCAGAGTAGACTTTCTGTTTAGAGTTCACTTATTAGTCAGGGTCTATCTACAGGCCTTAAGCTGCTCTGCTAAGATGGGTGCATTTGAAGTTAAATGTTCTTCATTACTTGAATTATAGACTGTTTTGGAGAAGTCATATTACTGTTTACTTACCAAGCACTTAGAGTGAGTCCTTCAGATGTTAAGTGTCAAGGTTAAAAATGTTTCAAACTATTCAGAGCAGGGCACTTGGTGCACTTTATTTTACAAAAGCTACAGTTTTTACTGTTTCAATTGAAAGAAACATGTTTTCTCACCACTTCTTTAATTCATTTTGTCCAGCTGTCGACTTCAAGTCTGTGTCCATGTCCAACCAGAGCCAAGTATTGTGTAGTTGGTGCTTTTAATCAGTTTTCAGTTAAATTAATTCAATCCAAGTCTATAACAGTCTCAAAATGTCACCAAAATCACTCTGTCCCTCTAAAATATTTCAGAAAATCGCAAAAGTGTATTGAATTGTATCGTTTGCTGAATATCGCAATATATATCGTATCGTGAGCAGAATATTGTGTATCATATCGTGAGATTATTGTTGCACTACAGCCCTACTGATGCTACACCTCAGTCATGCATTTGTTTGTGTTTACTTAAAAACCTCTATTAAAATGGCAACATGTAAACCAACACCGTGGTCCTATGAGAAGGTGCGGATGTGAGGACTCAGAGCTCAGATGGAGCGCGACCAAACGGACTCAACTTACAGGCTCCAACCAGCGGAGGGAAGATGGCCTCGACTCAGACGAGGCGTTTTTTGGAACGCGTGGCAGAGGACGGCGAGCGTTTCGTAACTTTATTTCACTTATTTAAGTTGTTGCTGTGATGTTTGCCATCCATCCATCCATCCATTTTCTTCCGCTTATCCGGGGTCGGGTCGCGGGGGTAGCAGCCTAAGTAGGGAGGCCCAGACTTCCCTCTCCCCAGCCACTTGGAGCAGCTCCTCTGGGGGAATCCCAAGGCGTTCCCAGGCCAGCCGAGAAACATAGTCCCTCCAGCGTATCCTGGGTCTTCCTCTGGGTCTCCTCCCGGTGATGTTTGCCTTGGATAGAAAATAACGCCGTGGAAGTTTAGGACGAAAACCACAGAGACCGTGTAGACCTGAGTTGAAGGGTTCTTGTTAGCATAACCTGTTGTTAGCAAAATGATAATACGACTGTGAACAAAAAATGCTTTTTGGAAATGTGAATTTGTGATCAGAAAGGAGCATTTGCCAACAACGTTGTTAGTAAACATGTGTTTTAGCACAGGTTTGGTAGCACAGTGTGCTTTTGTTATTGTAGTTTTTATTCTGTTAGACAAGGGTTGTAAGTAAAAGTGTATTTTTGTTGGGATTCAAGGTTCTTTATTGTCATTCGCATCACATGAGGTGGAACGAAATTGTGTACACAGGGTGCCAGTTAAATCCAACAACAGGAAGAATATACATTTTTAAAGAAACAGTACTGGTAATAAGGATCTAAGACACATGTCAAAGTGCCGGCCCGCGGGCCAGATCCGGCCCGCAAATTCATAATTTATGGCCCACTGGATGTTTATTTTTATTTTTATGATGACCTCCCTTCTCCCCTTACAGCCATCCTCTCCACACCATTATTATGAAATATTTGTTCTAGTAATTATCTAGTGGAGTTTTTTTATTATTATTTATTTATAACATATTTGTTATAAACAGCTACATTATAAAACAATGTAAAATACTAAAAGCAGGAACATGTCTGTGTTGGTTTATGCCAAGAACTTAGCAGATGTAAAGCTATTTAATATTTAATTTAATTCATTTATTCATTCATTTAAAAGAGACAAAATAAAACAAATTAATCAAAAAGAAAACAGTGAATGAAAAGAGTGCAGAAAGAAGAAAAAAAAATATTATATCACCCCCTTATAATAAACATTGAACCAGTCCGGCCCTTGGCTTGTAGCAAATTTGTTTTTTTGGCCCTCGGTGAATTTGACTTTGGCACCCCTGATCTAAGATGTAAACAAAGCAATACGATAAACTTAGAATACAATAAATAGAAACACTACGAGAAACAACAGCAGAACAAATGAGTGAGCAGGTGAGTAAGAATGAACACAGCAGCATGAAGAATCAGCAGCATGAGATCAGCAGCATGGATAATCAGCAGCACACATATCAAAGTGATATTACGGTGCTTTTTTTGCATGGTTAGCATGGTTTTATGAACAAAAATGTTTGTTAATTTGATTTTGTTAGTAAACATGCGTGTTTGTTAGCATAGTTTGTTTAGCAAAAGTGTACAGGTAGTCCTCGACTTACGACGGAGATCCGTTCCTACGCTGCCGTAAACCAAATTTCGACGTAAAGCCCCCAGTACAGTATACTGTTCTTTGTGCCCAGCGCCGCTGGACTGGCGTGTGCAGCGCGCAGGCAGTTCATTTTATAGTTCTGTGCAAGCGCAGCTCTCTGAGTGCAGGCTCCAGCAGCTGCAGCCGGGCGGAGCAGGACAAATTGAGGTCGCTGATTGGTCATTTGCTGACACGCGAGGCAGTTTATCAACGCGCGCGCGTAGGCGTAGTCAAATTTGGCCTTGGCGCGTTCACGCCCGTGATCAAAGGCTTTTGCCGCGGCGCTCCCACGGCGCTCCCGCGGCGCCGAGCGGCGTGAGGCAAAGGAAAAAGGGTATATTGGGGCCTTAAGTCGGAACATACATACATACTGCACCTTATACGTACAGCACTGTACCAAGCACTTAGCCTATCCTAACACAGTACTGTACCCTACATAATTATCAAAAAACACATACATTTGAGAGCCATAATGAAAGAAAAAAAAAGAGTTAATTTCCTACTGGTATGCTGGTGAAGCCGTTTCCTCCGTCCCTCCTCCGTATTCTCTATTGCGTTTACGACGTAAAACCGTCGTCCAGCTCGGCCCATCTGTCGTATTCCGTTCCGTTTGCGATTCACAGTACAGTTTTGTTTTTTGAATGTCCAGAGGACCAGACTTAGCTTTTTTAGAGAGTAATGTGTAGCATTCCTCGCCGCTACGTTTAATACGTAAACCCGGAAACTGCGTAACTCTGCTTTTCAAAATAAAATTTCAAAAAATATATAATTTTTTAAAAATTTTCTTAATGGGAGATGCGCCGTAACCACAAAACGTCGTAACTCGAGACTGTCGTAACCCGAGGACTACCTGGACTTTTGTTAGCCTAGGTTTGTTAGCTACATTGGTTAAAAAACAGGCCTGCCATTTTTCTGAGACCTAGTCAATAAATACGTATTTGCGGTGACTAAAGCCACTCGGAGGCTTCTTCTTTACAAGAATTTATTAATAACTGAACTAAACTTGTGAGCTTAAATAAATGTGTTACCTAACCACTTTAATCCAGTAAAATGAGCAGTTTACTCAACTTCAGCTGTGGTGAGGTTGGTTTTCTTAGCCTTTGGGGCTCGAACAGCAAAGTTTATCTGAGGTTTAACGCTCCTCTTGAAGAGCACGGTGGACCACCTCCAGGGGGCCCAGTGTTTGGGTTCAGCTTCATGTAGCGTGAAGTCTAAGGAAAAAAGCAGAGACCTACTGAGTGACTGGTTTGAGGCAGGTGTTTCAGCTGAAAGGTGCAGCTCTAAATCTGTAAGACTCCAACCCAACTGCACATGTTGTTGTCAAAACAGCCCAACAGAAAACAGTCTGTCTGCTCAGAGGAAGCCCCGGAGGTGATGCTTTGTAGGGGAACGTGCTTTAAAAACCAAAGTAAATCAGACACGAAAGGAGAAACGTGTTTTGCACGACATCACTTTAGAGACTCACAACGCCAACAGTGGCGCTGAACATTTCCACAAGCTGGAAATAAAAATACGCTTCGAACAAGTGAACACTGTGAATCTTGGGAGGTGCACTCAAGTGCACTCTTTCTGTGCCAGACTGTGAATAAACACGCAGGAGATGATCGGCGCTCGCTCTGCGTGCACGGGATTCGCTCGTGTTGCAGACGGCGTTTGGAAGTTTCCACTCGACACGGCCTGCAGTCAGGGTGTTACTGAAGGACCTGCAGCCAGGTACCCCAAAGACGACTGTAGACCTGAGGGCCCCAAACGACTCTGCTGTCCACCTTCAAAATAAAAGTTGCAGACACTCGTGGTCCTGACGGTTGCTGAAGTTTACAGTTAAAGCTAAATACTCTATTAGCCCTTTAAAGTTTAAATTTAATTTATTTTTCATTAATCTTCTCGACCCCAGCTTTGGGAACCACGACTTCACACCCCCTCACTGTCACTTAACTTAGTCCACATCAGACTCAGTTTTAATATAATTGTTTAATTTACATTTTAAACGGTCAGATTTTAGCTGGTGGCAGTTATAAGACAGAAATAATTGGATGGAGCCGTTTGAAATTATCTGCTCAGTGTCAGAACAAGAAAAATAACTTTTCTATTTACACAATTCTAAATATTTAGTCACAAAAAGCAATGGATACGTTTTTGTTTTAATTTTTTTCCCACTTTTTTTGCAAATGACTTTTCAGTTAAATTTTTGTTTCTGTGCATCCAGATCGTAAACCCAGTTCAGATCCAGATTCAAATCCAATTCCAGTCAATTCAATTCTCATGTGTAGCTCCTATGGACCAGGTGTAGCTCCTATGGACCAGGTGTAGTTCCTATGGTCCATGTGTAGTTCCTATGGACCATGTGTAGTTCCTATGGACCAGGTGTAGTTCCTATGGTCCATGTGTAGTTCCTATGGACCAGGTGTAGTTTCTATGGACCATGTGAAGTTCCTATGGTCCATGTGTAGTTCCTATGGACCATGTGTAGTTCCTATGGTCCATGTGTAGTTCTTATGGACCATGTGTAGTTCCTACGGACCCAGTGTCTTCATACGGACCAGGTGTAGCTCCTATGGTCCATGTGTAGTTCCTACGAACCATGTGTAGTTCCTATGGACCATGTGTAGTTCCTATGGACCATGTGTAGTTCCTATGGACCATGTGTAGTTCGGCCATGTGTAGTTCCTACGGACCCAGTGTCTTCATACGGACCAGGTGTAGCTCCTATGGTCCATGTGTAGTTCCTATGGACCATGTGTAGTTCCTATGGACCATGTGTAGTTCCTATGGACCATGTGTAGTTCCTATGGTCCATGTGTAGTTCCTACGGACCCAGTGTCTTCATACGGACCAGGTGTAGCTCCTATGGTCCATGTGTAGTTCCTATGGACCATGTGTAGTTCCTATGGACCATGTGTAGCTCCTATGGACCATGTGTAGCTCCTATGGTCCATGTGTAGTTCCTATGGTCCATGTGTAGTTCCTATGGTCCATGTGTAGTTCCTATGGTCCATGTGTAGTTCCTATGGACCATGTGTAGTTCCTATGGACCATGTGTAGCTCCTATGGACCATGTGTAGCTCCTATGGTCCATGTGTAGTTCCTATGGTCCATGTGTAGCTCCTATGGTCCATGTGTAGTTCCTATGGACCATGTGTAGCTCCTATGGACCATGTGTAGCTCCTATGGTCCATGTGTAGTTCCTATGGTCCATGTGTAGTTTCTATGGTCCATGTGTAGTTCCTATGGTCCATGTGTAGTTTCTATAGTCCATGTGTAGTTTCTATGGACCATGTGTAGTTTCTATGGTCCATGTGTAGTTCCTATGGACCAGGTGTAGTTCCTATGGTCCAAGTGTAGTTCCTATGGACCAGGTGTAGTTCCTATGGACCAGGTGTAGTTCCTATGGACCAGGTGTAGTTCCTATGGTCCATGTGTAGTTCCTATGGTCCATGTGTAGCTCCTATGGACAATGTGTAGCTCCTATGGTCCATGTGTAGTTCCTATGGTCCATGTGTAGTTTCTATGGTCCATGTGTAGTTCCTATGGTCCATGTGTAGTTCCTATGGTCCATGTGTAGCTCCTATGGTCCATGTGTAGCTCCTATGGTCCATGTGTAGTTCCTATGGTCCATGTGTAGTTCTTATGGACCAGGTGTAGTTCCTATGGTCCAAGTGTAGTTCCTATGGACCAGGTGTAGTTCCTATGGACCAGGTGTAGTTCCTATGGTCCATGTGTAGTTCCTATGGACCATGTGTAGTTCCTATGGTCCAAGTGTAGTTCCAATGGACCAGGTGTAGTTCCTATGGACCAGGTGTAGTTCCTATGGTCCATGTGTAGTTCCTATGGTCCATGTGTAGTTTCTATGATCCATGTGTAGTTTCTATGGACCATGTGTAGTTCCTATGGTCCATGTGTAGTTCCTATGGACCAGGTGTAGTTCCTGTGGTCCAAGTGTAGTTCCTATGGACCAGGTGTAGTTCCTATGGACCAGGTGTAGTTTCTATGGTCCATGTGTAGTTTCTATGTTCCATGTGTAGTTCCTATGGACCATGTGTAGTTCCTATGGTCCATGTGTAGTTTCTATGGACCATGTGTAGTTTCTATGGTCCATGTGTAGTTCCAATGGACCAGGTGTAGTTCCTATGGTCCAAGTGTAGTTCCTATGGACCAGGTGTAGTTCCTTTGGACCAGGTGTAGTTCCTATGGTCCATGTTCCTATGGACCATGTGTAGTTCCTATGGTCCATGTGTAGTTCCTATGGTCCATGTGTAGTTCCTACGAACCCAGTGTCTTCATACGGACCAGGTGTAGTTCCTATGGACCATGTGTAGCTCCTGTGTCCATGTGTAGTTCCTATGGACCATGTGTAGTTCCTGTGGTCCATGTGTAGTTCCTACGGACCCAGTGTCTTCATACGGACCAGGTGTAGCTCCTATGGACCATGTGTAGTTCCTATGGTCCATGTGTAGTTCCTATGGACCATGTGTAGTTCCTATGGACCATGTGTAGTTCCTGTGGTCCATGTGTAGTTCCTATGGACCCAGTGTCTTCATACGGACCAGGTGTAGCTCCTATGGACCATGTGTAGCTCCTATGGTCCATGTGTAGTTCCTATGGACCATGTGTAGTTCCTGTGGTCCATGTGTAGTTCCTACGCACCCAGTGTCTTCATACGGACCAGGTGTAGCTCCTATGGACCATGTGTAGTTCCTATGGTCCATGTGTAGTTCCTATGGTCCATGTGTAGTTCCTACGGACCCAGTGTCTTCATTACGGACCAGGTGTAGCTCCTATGGTCCATGTGTAGTTCCTATGGTCCAAGTGTAGTTCCTATGGTCCATGTGTAGTTCCTATGGTCCATGTGTAGTTCCTATGGACCATGTGTAGTTTCTATGGTCCATGTGTAGTTCCTATGGTCCATGTGTAGTTCCTATGGACCATGTGTAGTTTCTATGGCCCATGTGTAGTTCCTATGGGCCAGGTGTAGTTCCTATGGTCCAAGTGTAGTTCTTATGGACCAGGTGTAGTTCCTATGGTCCAAGTTCCTATGGACCATGTGTAGTTCCTATGGTCCATGTGTAGTTCCTATGGACCAGGTGTGTTCCTATGGTCCAAGTGTAGTTCCTATGGACCATGTGTAGTTCCTATGGACCATGTGTAGTTCCTATGGTCCATGTGTAGTTCCTATGGACCAGGTGTAGTTCATATGGTCCGGGTGTAGTTCCTACGGATCCAGTGTCTTCATACAGACCAGGTGTAGCTCCTATGGTCCATGTGTAGCTCCTATGGAACATGTGTAGTTCTTATGGTCCATGTGTAGTTCCTATGGTCCATGTGTAGTTCCTATGGTCCATGTGTAGTTCCTATGGACCATGTGTAGTTTCTATGGTCCATGTGTAGTTCCTATGGACCATGTGTAGTTTCTATGGACCATGTGTAGTTTCTATGGTCCATGTGTAGTTCCTATGGACCATGTGTAGTTTCTATGGACCATGTGTAGTTTCTATGGTCCATGTGTAGTTCCTATGGACCATGTGTAGTTTCTATGGACCATGTGTAGTTTCTATGGTCCATGTGTAGTTCCTATGGACCATGTGTAGTTTCTATGGCATGTGTAGTTCCTATGGACCATGTAGTTTCTATGGACCATGTGTAGTTTCTATGGTCCATGTGTAGTTGTAGTTCCTATGGACCATGTGTAGTTTCTATGGACCATGTGTAGTTTCTATGGTCCATGTGTAGTTCCTATGGACCATGTGTAGTTTCTATGGACCATGTGTAGTTCCTATGGACCATGTGTAGTTCCTATGGACCATGTGTAGTTTCTATGGTCCATGTGTAGTTCCTATGGACCATGTGTAGTTTCTATGGACCATGTGTAGTTTCTATGGTCCATGTGTAGTTCCTATGGACCATGTGTAGTTTCTATGGACCATGTGTAGTTTCTATGGTCCATGTGTAGTTCCTATGGACCATGTGTAGTTCCTATGGACCAGGTGTAGTTCCTATGGTCCAAGTGTAGTTCCTATGGTCCAAGTTCCTATGGACCAGGTGTAGTTCCTATGGTCCAAGTTCCTATGGTCCAAGTGTAGTTCCTATGGACCAAGTGTAGTTCCTATGGACCAGTGTAGTTCGTTCCTATGGTCCATGTGTAGTTCCTATGGACCATGTGTAGTTCCTATGGACCATGTGTAGTTCCTATGGACCATGTGTAGCTCCTATGGACCATGTGTAGCTCCTATGGTCCATGTGTAGTTCCTATGGTCCATGTGTAGTTTCTATGGTCCATGTGTAGTTCCTATGGTCCATGTGTAGTTTCTATGGACCATGTGTAGTTTCTATGGTCCATGTGTAGTTCCTATGGACCAGGTGTAGTTCCTATGGTCCAAGTGCAGTTCCTATGGACCAGGTGTAGTTCCTATGGACCAGGTTTAGTTCCTATGGACCAGGTGTAGTTCCTATGGACCATGTGTAGTTCCTATGGACCAGGTTTAGTTCCTATGGACCAGGTGTAGTTCCTATGGACCATGTGTAGTTCCTATGGTCCAAGTTCCTATGGACCATGTGTAGTTCCTATGGTCCATGTGTAGTTTCTATGGTCCATGTGTAGTTCCTATGAACCCAGTGTCTTCATACGGACCAGGTGTAGTTCCTATGGACCATGTGTAGCTCCTATGGTCCATGTGTAGTTCCTATGGACCATGTGTAGTTCCTGTGGTCTATGTGTAGTTCCTACGGACCCAGTGTCTTCATACGGACCAGGTGTAGCTCCTATGGACCATGTGTAGTTCCTATGGTCCATGTGTAGTTCCTATGGTCCATGTGTAGTTCCTACGGACCCAGTGTCTTCATTACGGACCAGGTGTAGCTCCTATGGTCCATGTGTAGTTCCTATGGTCCAAGTGTAGTTCCTATGGTCCATGTGTAGTTCCTATGGTCCATGTGTAGTTCCTATGGACCATGTGTAGTTTCTATGGTCCATGTGTAGTTCCTATGGTCCATGTGTAGTTCCTATGGACCATGTGTAGTTTCTATGGCCCATGTGTAGTTCCTATGGACCAGGTGTAGTTCCTATGGTCCAAGTGTAGTTCCTATGGACCAGGTGTAGTTCCTATGGTCCAAGTTCCTATGGACCATATGTAGTTCCTATGGTCCATGTGTAGTTCCTATGGACCAGGTGTGTTCCTATGGTCCAAGTGTAGTTCCTATGGACCATGTGTAGTTCCTATGGACCATGTGTAGTTCCTATGGTCCATGTGTAGTTCCTATGGACCAGGTGTAGTTCATATGGTCCGGGTGTAGTTCCTACGGATCCAGTGTCTTCATACACACCAGGTGTAGCTCCTATGGTCCATGTGTAGCTCCTATGGAACATGTGTAGTTCCTATGGTCCATGTGTAGTTTCTATGGTCCATGTGTAGTTCCTATGGACCATGTGTAGTTTCTATGGACCATGTGTAGTTTCTATGGTCCATGTGTAGTTTCTATGGTCCATGTGTAGTTTCTATGGACCATGTGTAGTTTCTATGGTCCATGTGTAGTTCCTATGGACCATGTGTAGTTTCTATGGACCATGTGTAGTTTCTATGGTCCATGTGTAGTTTCTATGGACCATGTGTAGTTTCTATGGACCATGTGTAGTTTCTATGGACCATGTGTAGTTCCTATGGACCATGTGTAGTTTCTATGGTCCATGTGTAGTTCCTATGGACCATGTGTAGTTTCTATGGACCATGTGTAGTTTCTATGGTCCATGTGTAGTTCCTATGGAACATGTGTAGTTTCTATGGACCATGTGTAGTTTCTATGTCCATGTGTAGTTCCTATGGACCATGTGTAGTTTCAATGGCCCATGTGTAGTTTCTATGGACCATGTGTAGTTTCTATGGACCATGTGTAGTTTCTATGGTCCATGTTCCTATGGACCATGTGTAGTTTCTATGGACCATGTGTAGTTTCTATGGACCATGTGTAGTTTCTATGGACCATGTGTAGTTTCTATGGTCCATGTGTAGTTCCTATGGACCATGTGTAGTTCCTATGGACCAGGTGTAGTTCCTATGGTCCAAGTGTAGTTCCTATGGTCCAAGTTCCTATGGACCAGGTGTAGTTCCTATGGTCCAAGTTCCTATGGTCCAAGTGTAGTTCCTATGGACCATGTGTAGTTCCTATGGACCATGTGTAGTTCCTATGGTCCATGTGTAGTTCCTATGGTCCAGGTGTATTTCATATGGTCTGGGTGTAGTTCCTACGGACCCAGTGTCTTCATACAGACCAGGTGTAGCTCCTATGGTCCATGTGTAGCTCCTATGGACCACGTGTAGTTCCTATGGACCTGGTGTAGTTCCTATGGACCAGGTGTAGTTCCTATGGACCAGGTGTAGTTCCTATGGACAATGCACCTACGGACCTGGTGTAGTTAATACGGACCAGGTGTAGCTCCTATGGTCCATGTGTAGCTCTTATGGACCAGGTGTGTTGCTATGGTCCAAGTGTAGTTCCTATGGTCCAGGTGTAGCTCCTATGGACCAGGTGTAGCTCTTATGGACCAGGTGTGTTCCTATGGTCCAAGTGTAGTTCCTATGGTCTATATGTAGTTCCTATGGTCCAAGTGTAGCTTCTATGGTCCATGTGTAGCTCCTATGGTCCATGTATAGCTCCTAGTGTAGCTCCTGGTGTAGCTCCTACGGACCTGGTGTAACTCCTATGGACCATGTGTAGTTCCTATGGTCCAAGTGTAGTTCCTCTGAACCAGGTGTAGTTCATTCAACCATGTGTAGTTCCTATGGTCCATGTGTAGTTAGTATGGTCAAAGTGCAGTTCCTATGTTCCAGGTGTAGTTCCTATGGTCCATGTGTGGTTCCTATGGTCCATGTGTGGTTCCTATGGTCCATGTGTGGTTCCTATGGTCCATGTGTGGTTCCTATGGTACATTTGTACAGTAGTTCCTATGGTCCATGTGTAGTTTCTATGGTCCAGGTGTAGTTTCCATGGCCCAGGGGTAGTTCCTATGGTCCATGTGTAGTTCCTATGGTCCATGTGTATTTCCTGTGGTCAATTTGTAGGTCCTCTTGTCCATGTGTAGTATGGTCCATGTGTAGTTCCTACGGTCCAGGTGTAGTCCCTATAGTCCATGTGTAGTTTCCATAGTCCAGGTGCGATTTTTATGGTCCAGTTGTAGGTTCTGTGTTCCAGGAGTGGTTTTTATGGTCCAGGAGTGGTTTCAGTGAGAAGATGAACACAACTTCAGGTCTCTCTTGTAAATGAGTCCCCGAGGCTCATTAGGATTAACCTGTTGAATGAAAACTTAAAGGCAGCAATAATTGAGTTGAAGTAAAGAAATAAGGTCAATTTGTCCTCCTGCAGTCCAAGCTTAAAGGATAACTCAGGAAAACGTAACTGTAGGATTTATCAAAAAGGAAAGTTTTAAACCTAGTCGAGAAGTCGACATGATTTCAGCGTCAAGGACAGAATTTGGAAGTTGGTTCCACAAGAGAGGAGTCTGACAACTGGAAGCTCTGCCTCCCTGTCATGAACGGCTGTTGGTGTGAAGAACTGTAGTTGGACTCACGAGGTAGCTTGACGAACTCAGCTTTATTGAACAGCTAACAGCACGACATGTTAACGTCTCGTCACGTTCAGTCAACGTCCAAACACACACTCCGCGCATGCTCAGTCTATACTGGCTACGGCAACCCAACTGGGACATATCACCACACTCCCATTCCACTTTTAGAACTTCTTCAGAAACTTAGGAACCACATGTAAACCTGCATGCAGACTGAAAGTGAAGTACTGTACTGTGGAAAAATATTAAACTATAAGATCTTTAATATAAGATGGAGCTTAGTTGTTGAGAGCTTTGTACACTGTGGGATTAATAAAGGCATCTTATCTTATCGTACAAGTTGCATTTTAAATTTAACTTTCAAGTTAGGATTTAAAACTCGTCATTTGACTGTTTCTCTGTCTGGTTTGGACTCTGCTTCAAACGACTTGAGTGTCGGCGTAACAAACAGAGACGTGGTCGTCATGGAGAAAACAAACTGGACAAACAGCTCAGACGTGAGCCGCTCGAATCAAAAGAGCTTCGGCTTCATGTGGGAAAGAAGACAGGACGTCTCCAGTGGACAGAGTCTTCTTCACCTCAGTCCAACATCACACTTACTGCGCAGCGGACAACCAACAGTTGTCTTCCTGCTGGCACCACGCTCTGACAGACTGTGGGGGTGTGAAGGGATACCATGGAGTGCGTTTACACATCCCTGTGTGTCTGTCTTTTGCACGTTTTTTTTGTGTGTTGAGTCTGTGACGCAGCTTCAAACCGTGTTGGTGGAACCGCTGCTCCTTCAGTTCCAACAGAGAACCTGTTGATTTGTTCTGTCAATCCTCCAAATACTGTGACTTATTCTTCATCATCTTAAATCAACTCCACTTGGGTCATTTGAGTGTTTTCTGCTACTACTACACCAAAATTTAGCTCCATATCTAAAGACGACACAAAGAGTATTGGCCGCCATCTTGAGTTTTTGATTAGCATTCAGCACGGGTTGGTAATTGCTTTTGGCTTCCACCCCATCAAGTTTTACACTATGCAACAATTTCTGTATTCTCTAGGGCAGCATACAGTTCAGTAGTTGGAGATATTTTGCTAACAGACGTATTCACAAATAGTTTAAGACAATTAAAGAAAAGAATGGGAAAAAAAAGAAGGTTCTTATAACAGCCATCATCAGCTTTGAGGATCATAGACTCCTTTCAAACACATTTTTTATCCCAGTGTCACTAGAAGTGACTGAATTTAGTATACTGTACTTTGTTTTCCAGGTTAGCTTTGGTGGCCATTTTGAACCAGGTGGACTTAAAGCTTCAGTATGTAGCTTTTTTTATGAACATATTTCTTCACTCTGTCACTACCTCCTGACAGACTGATGTTAGCCAGGTAATCTCTGAAAAAAAATTAAAAAAAATATTGTCCCCTTGCTTCTCCAGGTGGTAAATAAGCATTTCTAAAAAGAAAAGGTGACCCGCCATTTTCCAGCCAATAAAAACAGAGTTTGTAACCAGCCAATAAAAACAGAGCTTGAATTTGAATCAGCCAATAAAAACAGAGCTTGAATTTGAAATTCAACAGACCACAAGGGGGCAGAGCCACATATGGCTCTGAGGGGGAGGGATCAGAATGCTTTGCCTGTTGAAAATATTTCTAACTGCTGCAGTTCTACAGAAACTGCATACTGAACCTTTTAATTTAGGTTATTGTATGTGCTTCTTACATATTTAGTGTTTGTACGTATTTTTTGCTTTTCAACTTGAGAGCTAGGTGTGTAGTTTCTCATGACAGTGCTCTTGTCATGAGTGTCATGTCACTGTCATGACATGTCATGACAGTGACATGACACTCATGACAGTGCTCTTGTCATGAGTGTCATGTCACTGTATTGAAAGCTTTGTTAAGCTTTCAGTTGTTGAGTTGTTTATGCTATTTGTAAAAAACAAATAACTCAACAAAAACTTTTTAACGTTCCATGTACATTTTATGCAGCACAGTTAAAGGATTGTAATAATAATAATAATCATTTTATTTAAAAGCGCCTTTCAGGACACCCAAGGACACTTAACAAACCAATTCAGTTCAAACATTATCAGTGACAAATTGAAATATAAAATACATAAGGATTCTAAAAAAAAATCATTCATAAGGATTAAGTAAATTTTATTTAGTCAGTTAATAATAATAATAATAATTAATTCAATTTATAATGCACTTTTCATTAATAAAAATCTCAAAGTGCTAAAGTTACACCCATTTATGTCTATTAAAGCTATTTATCCAATTTGTGTATTCTTTTGTTTTCTTTTTGACAATCATTTTCCCATCAAAGTACAGTACAGGGTATGTACTTAAAGTTTAAGTGTAATCTACTGACGATGCCTCTAATGCAGTTATAACAAGCACAACTCACTCCAATTTTAAGAAAGTTCATGCTCAGTAATCCAGGTATCAAATCCGGTAATTCTCTTCATCTGAATGAAGCCCTCTGGAGTGAGGGTGAAACATTTCTACTAAAAAAGAAACTGTCCAGATGACATGATTGAGAATTATCGGATCACTCCAATTTTGTTTTAAATTGCTAAAGCCTCCCAGATCTGAAGCAAAACATCTAAATAGAAGCTCAGTTTTCTTTTTTCTTTGTTCCTTTCCATGAGGACTTTAATTGTCCTCTTAATGTGTACATGATTTCTTATCAGTGTCGGAATCCCACTGTCTGCAGCCCTTTCCAAGATGGCCGCCCCCTTCCAAGATGGCCGCCAATTGACACCAGCTGACGGTCATCCATCTGATGAGGAGCTCCACTACTTAAGGCTGCAGTCCAGTGAGATCCAATGCTGGAGCATTGTACCTCAATCGGTATTTATGACTTCAGCCAGTGCATATCAATCTGATAAGAGTTCTTACCTTTGATCTTGTGTCCACAGTTTTTGTGATCCTTGGATCCTGATTCCCGTTCTGCCAGTTCCTGCCTTGTTGCCACTCGCCTGCCAAACCACTCTGGAGTCCTGAGTCCTTTCAGAACCTCGACCCAACATCCCCCTGTAAGATAACAAACAGAGCACCAGTTTTTGATCCACCTGTCCCACCTTTTGATCCACCTGTCCCACCAGAAGGACCCTGACCCTGTTCTCTCTTCCAGGCACTCCCAAGACCCCAAGTGTTCCGTTTCACCTGTACATAATAAACACTGTTCTAATTGTTACTCTTGAGTTTTGCCTCTGTTCTGGTCTCGTACCACTCTGGGTTCAGTCGGTCCTTACAGAATGCTCCAGCCATAACCGACCCAGAACGAGACCAGAAACGAGCAAACTCTGTCCTTTCCAGATGGATCGTATGACCATGGTCGAGGAGACACTCCAACGGGTCTTGGCTCAACAAGACGCCGCTCAGGAAACCATGAAGGAACTTGGAGGTATGGTTTATACTTTAACCCAAAGCCTCACACCCTCAACTCCTGCTGCTTCCTCTGTTAGAGACACTCCTAACACGATGCCCGAGACCGGTGCCTCAAACCAGCAGCTAATTACAAAACCATCTGAACTGTTTTCTGGAGACCCTCATTCATGTGGAGGATTCCTCCTGCAGTGTAAACTAGCATTCAGAGCGGCCCCGCAGCTTTACACAACAGAAGCCGCTAAAATCACGTATTTCATCAGTCAACTGAAGGGTGACGCACTGAGTTGGGCAAATTCCTACTTACAGTTTCACAACATTGACTATATCACCTTTGATACCTTGTTAAAGGAATTCAGCCGAATCTTCGACCGACCACTACAGCAACCCAACGCCGTAAAGCGGCTCCTTGGACTTCGTCAGGGAGGTCGGCCTGTCGCAGATCATGCTCTGGAGTTCCGTATCCTCGCTGCCCAGACCGGATGGAACGACCTAGCACTTAAAGGTACTTTTTTAAGTTCCCTCTCCGATTTCATCAAGGACCAGATCGCCGCTAGAGATGAACCTGAGAGTTTTGACGAGCTAATCGACCTAGCGGGTGCTATTGACGAGCGCTTCCGGGAGCGGAGGAGAGAGAAGGACTACAACTCCCGTCATCGTTCCACTTCCGGATTCGATACGTCATCAGGTGAGCCCCGCATCCACAAGAACTCGAAAACGTTTTCGAACTACAAATCCCAGGGAGACAGAGATCCCGTGTCATTTCCTCGTCACGTCGTTCCCACAGAACGTTTTCGTTCCTTTTCTGAACCTGAGCCCATGCAAGTAAATAAATTTCATCTGTCTCCTGAGGAGAGACAAAGACGCAGTGACAATAATGCCTGCATGTACTGTGGAAAGACCGGGCACTACCGGAGAGATTGCCCCCTTCTGGGGGGAAACGAGAACGCCCGCCAATAAAGAGAGAGATATTGGTGGGTACTTCTGCTCTCTCCCCCGCCTGCAGACTGTTATTACCCACACTTATCCAAATCCACCACAATCATCATCCTGTTCCAGCTTTGTTGGATTCTGGCGCAGAACAAAATTTGATTAGTTTGGACTTGGTTCAAGGGTTGTCTCTGCCCACTCGGGAGATTCCTCCCATCTGTATAGCTGGGGTTACTGGTGAAACTTTGGACCAGATTACTCTAAAGACTTCTGACCTTCGTCTAATAACTTCAGGTAATCATCACGAGTCTATTGATTTTTATGTGTTTAAAGCTTCCACTCCCCAACTTATTCTTGGATACCCTTGGTTAAAAAAGCACAATCCGACTATTAACTGGGAGTTGGGGAGAATTGAAAAGTGGAGTGACAAATGTCTAGCACAGTGCCTACGTTCTGCTGTCACATGTCAACCTGTGGAAGTTGTGCCGCACGAGGAGGTAGACGTCTCTGAGATCCCATCTGTTTACCATGATTTGGCTCCCGTTTTTAGTAAACAACATGCTTTGTCTCTACCTCCCCACCGTCCCTATGATTGTACAGTCGACCTCCTACCTGGTGCCACATTACCGGCTAGTCGTTTGTATAATCTGTCGAGACCTGAAAGGGAGTCTATGAAGAAATATATTGAGGAATCACTTGAATCAGGCATAATACGTCCTTCTACGTCACCTGTTGGTGCTGGGTTTTTCTTTGTGGGGAAAAAGGATGGGACTTTACGTCCATGTATTGATTATAGGGGTCTTAACAACATCACAATTAAGAATAAATATCCACTACCTCTGATTGATTCCATATATGAACAACTCCCGTCAGCTACCATCTTTTCTAAATTGGATCTCAGAAACGCCTACCACTTGGTGCGAATTAAAGAGGGGGACGAGTGGAAAACCGCTTTCAAGACACCACTCGGACATTTTGAATATTTGGTAATGCCTTTTGGTTTGTCCAATGCACCTGCTGTGTTCCAGGCCTTGATTAATGATGTTCTGCGTGACTTTATAGGGGACTTCGTTTTTGTTTACTTGGATGATATTCTTGTTTATTCTAGAGACGAGGCAGAGCACTGTAACCATGTACGTAGAGTCCTTCAGAGACTTTACGAGAACCAGTTATTTGTTAAAGGAGAGAAATGTGAGTTTCATGTGAAGTCTGTGTCATTCTTGGGGTTCATTTTTGAGAGTGGGTGTTATCGTACTGACCCCAAAAAGACCAGAGCAGTGGAGGAATGGCCAGTCCCGGAGAACAGGAAACAGCTTCAGCGTTTCCTTGGTTTTGCGAACTTTTATAGACGATTCATAAAGGACTACAGCCGCATTGCCGCACCACTCTCTCAACTCACCTCCATAAACCTGGCCTTCAAGTGGACTCCCGAGGCAGAAGCCGCCTTCAACAGACTTAAGAAACTATTTTCTTCTACGCCAGTTCTATGCCATCCTGACCCAAGCCATCAATTCATCCTGGAGGTAGATGCCTCAGACTCTGGGGTAGGTGCCGTTTTGTCACAACGTTCTCCCAAGGATAACAAGGTCCACCCTTGTGCCTTTTTCTCACGACGATTGTCACAGGCTGAGAGAAACTATGATGTTGGCAACCGCGAGTTATTGGCAGTGAAACTGGCATTAGAAGAGTGGCGCCATTGGTTAGAGGGCACTCCTACCCCTTTTTTAATATGGACAGACCACAAGAACCTTACGTACCTGAGAGAGGCAAAGAGATTGACCCCCAGACAGGCACGATGGTCCCTTTTCTTTAACCGGTTTAACTTTGTTCTGACTTTTAGACCTGGCTCGAAGAATGTTAAACCAGATGCTCTCTCCCGTCAGTTCTCTTCCCCAGATTCTCCAGACATTGAGGAAACCATTATTCCTCCAGTCTCTGTTGTGGGAGTTCTCACCTGGCCCATTGAGAAGGAAGTTATGGACGCTCAAAAGGATGAACCCGACCCTGGCACAGGTCCCCCTGGCAAACTCTTCGTTCCTTCTAACATGAGGGGTAAGGTATTGGACTGGCTCCATTCACACAAACTATCCTGTCATCCTGGCACCTCCCGTATGCTCTCTTTGGTTAAGACTCATTTCTGGTGGCCCACACTCACCCAAGATGTCAAGTCCTACGTTTCAGCCTGTCCGACCTGTGCTAGGAACAAGACTGGTAATCAACCTCCTGCCGGACTCCTGCAACCCTTGCCCACGCCCGGCCGTCCTTGGTCTCATATTGCTGTTGACTTCGTCACAGGTCTACCCCCTTCTGAAGGTAATACCGCCATCTTCACCATCATCGACCGTTTTTCGAAGGCTGCTCATTTCATTCCCCTACCAAAACTTCCCTCTGCTTCTGAGACGGCTCACCTCCTTGTCACACATGTGTTCCGCATTCATGGTATCCCCTCTGATATTGTGTCAGATCGGGGGCCCCAGTTTATCTCGCAGGTCTGGAAAAGTTTTTGCACCACTTTGGGAGCTACAACAAGCCTCACTTCAGGTTACCACCCTCAATCGAATGGTCAGGCTGAGCGGTGTAATCAGGAACTTGAGACTGCCCTCCGGTGCGTCGCCGAACGTAACCCCTCATCCTGGAGCAAACATCTGGTTTGGGTTGAGTACGCCCACAACGCTCACAAGTCCTCTGCCATAGGTATGTCCCCGTTCGAGGCTTCTCTTGGATACCTTCCCCCCTTGTTTCCCAGTCAGGAGATCAACGTTCCGGTTCCATCTGTCCTGCACCATTTCCGCCGTTGCCGGCGGGTCTGGCGGGAGACGAAGGCAGCCCTCTCCCGTACAGCTGCTCAGAATAAAGTGTTTGCTGACCGCCGTCGCTCTACGGCTCCTGTGTACAAGGTGGGTCAGAAAGTCTGGCTCTCCACTAGGGACATTCCTATTCGGGGCACCACGAGGAAATTGGCTCCTCGTTTCATCGGACCTTTCCCGATCACGAGGATTGTCAACCAGTCTGCGGTTCGTCTTCAACTCCCCTCGTCCATGCGGATTCACCCCACGTTCCACGTCTCTCAGGTCAAGCCGGTCTCCGAGAGCCCTCTGTGCCCGCTCTCCGACCTTCCTCCTCCTGCCCGGTTGATCGACAACCACCCGGCCTTCACTGTCCGGGCCATTTTGGACGTTCGTCGCCGTGGTCGAGGTTTCCAGTACCTGGTTGATTGGGAGGGTTATGGACCTGAGGAGCGGTCTTGGATTCCCCGCTCGTTCATCTTGGATCCCAGCCTCATTACTGCCTTCTTCAACGCCCACCCGGAGATGCGTCGCGGACCGCCCGGAGGCGTTTCTTGAGGGGGGGGTACTGTCGGAATCCCACTGTCTGCAGCCCTTTCCAAGATGGCCGCCCCCTTCCAAGATGGCCGCCAATTGACACCAGCTGACGGTCATCCATCTGATGAGGAGCTCCACTACTTAAGGCTGCAGTCCAGTGAGATCCAATGCTGGAGCATTGTACCTCAATCGGTATTTATGACTTCAGCCAGTGCATATCAATCTGATAAGAGTTCTTACCTTTGATCTTGTGTCCACAGTTTTTGTGATCCTTGGATCCTGATTCCCGTTCTGCCAGTTCCTGCCTTGTTGCCACTCGCCTGCCAAACCACTCTGGAGTCCTGAGTCCTTTCAGAACCTCGACCCAACATCCCCCTGTAAGATAACAAACAGAGCACCAGTTTTTGATCCACCTGTCCCACCTTTTGATCCACCTGTCCCACCAGAAGGACCCTGACCCTGTTCTCTCTTCCAGGCACTCCCAAGACCCCAAGTGTTCCGTTTCACCTGTACATAATAAACACTGTTCTAATTGTTACTCTTGAGTTTTGCCTCTGTTCTGGTCTCGTACCACTCTGGGTTCAGTCGGTCCTTACAATCAGGGCTTCTACCAGATTACATTGATGCAGATGAAAGGGTAAAAAAATATTATATATGTATGTATATACAGTATGTACAAACCGGATTCCAAAAAAGTTGGGACACTAAACAAATTGTGAATGAAAACTGAATGCAATGATGTGGAGATGCCAACATAAAATATTGTATTCAGAATAGAACACAAATCACAAATCACAAATCAAAAGTTTAAACTGAGAGAATGAATCATTTTAATGGAAAAATATGTTGTTACATGTTGTTTTTCATGGCATCAACAAATCCAAAAAAAGTTGGGACAAGTCCATTTTTACCACTGTGTGGCACCCCTCCTTCTTCTTACAACACTCAACAGACGTCTGGGGACAGAGGAGACCAGTTTCTCAAGTTTAGAAATAGGAATGCTCTCCCATTCATTTCTAATACAGGCCTCTAACTGTTCAATTGTCATAATTTGCTTCATTCACTTCATCATCCTGTAAAAGAGATAAAAGTTACTATAGATATATGTACCATGGGACACACAATACCAGGAGAATTCATAAGAATTGCATTTACCAAATTACTTGTCTGATCAACGCTTGACTTATTGTCTCCAAGTTGACAGAAGGTACTCACCCCTCCTTTAAATAGATCAAATCATAGTCAATATGAAAGATATACCTTACATTTTAAAGTTGTTAAAATATAGTATATCTGTGTATTAGAAGAACGGAAACACATTTTTTATGTTTTTGTCTTTTGACAAAACTGACAGCCATTTATTTGCCCTGTCTTGACAAAAAATACAAATAATTAAATGAATAGCCAAAAGAGATGAGACATAAACTCTAAAAACCGAAAGTTATGCACCATAACTCATGTTCCCTGAAGGAAGGGAACGAGGTGCAACATAATGCTATGGGAATTGCGCCCCCGCGCGATTACCTGAAGGAATACAATCACGCCTTTACGGCCGGGGCGTCAGTGCCACGCCAGAGGCCCCGCCCCGTGGGTACTTAAGCACTGACGCCCATCCATCTTTCTCCAAAATGCACTTCACCGAGCTTTCAGCATTGAAAGGGCCAAATATGTTGCACCTCGTTCCTTTCCTTCGGGGCATGAGTTATGGTGCATAACTTTCAGTTCCCTTATCAGTCATGTCACTCGGTGTAACATAATGCTATGGGAACGTAATTCATTCACGCCCTTGAAATGCTCAGCAAAATGCATGTGAGAACATCTGCCTTAATCTGACAGGCATCTTCCAACTGCTCTTTTTAAGGTATGGAGAGAGCACAGTCCGGGAGGAAAAAATGCCTCATGTAGAAACATCAGCTTGATGTTACCACTGGACACATAGTTGAAACACCAACTAGAGACAGCATAAGCGTGCTCCACTAGTGTGATTACCCATCATCTCCTTTTTTCTCTGGAAATCCTGAGAAGCAGGAGGCAAGAGTAAGGGACCCATTATGCCACTGGCAATCAGATGGCAATGTGGAGGTAGAAAACCTAGTTCGAGCACAGGGTAAGCTTCCAAGTCCCCGGGGGAAAAATGTCATATATACAAGGGGCACGCACGAGTCCCTCATCTGCTCCTTGAACAGATAATTCACTAGGACTGTCAAAGTGGGGCCCATTCTGATGTTGGAGACCTGTTAAAGGAGAGGGGAACATCTCCCAAGCAAACATAAACGCCAAGGGATTCCCTTGTGTATGTTGTTGCTGATTGACTTGGAGAAAGCAATCAAAGCCTTAGGCCCTCAGCTGTTTCCTTTCAAAGGCCAGGCTGAAAGCCACCACAACTACGGACGCGGGTGTATAAGCTGCCCACGTGCCTGAGTCAGCAGGTCCCCGTGAGAAGGCAACTGCCATGGTGTCCCTGATAACACTTAAATTAGTTCCGGGAATCAAGGCTTCTATGGCCACCTGGGGGCTATCAGAATCAGGGAGAGGGCTCCCTGATGTACACGTTCCAGAGTCACCTGGATCAGAGGGACAAGTGGAAAGGCATAGTACAGCACCCCTACTGGCCAATCATGGGCCAGAGCATCCGTTCCCAACGGTACATCTGTTTCCTTCAGAGAGAAGTAAAGGTCACACTGTGAGCTAGCTCTGGAGGCAAACAAGTCCACTGAAGCTCTCCCAAATCGTGACTAGACCTGTTCCACGACCCGTGGATTCAGTCTCCATTCTGACGTCAAGAGAGGCCCTCTCGAGAGGGCATCCACTTCATAATTTAGTTCATCGGGAACATGAGTCGCCCTGAGTGACAAGATTCTTGGAGCACACCATGTGAGAAACTTCAGCGTCAGGCCGAGGAGGGCTCGGGACCTTGTCCCCCCCTCCCTGTTGATGAAGGACACGGTGGTCCTGTTATCTGATTTTACTAGGACGTGTTGTCCTCCAATCAGACCCTTGCCAAAAAAGTATTTTACTGACAGGAATACGGCCAATAATTCCAGGAAGTTGATATGTACTCTCGCTTTCTGTTTATTCCAAAGGCCACGGGCGTTCTGATTTCTGCAGATCGCTCCCCATCCTGTTTTTGAGGCGTCCGTCATGATGACCACATGAGATGACACCCTACCTAACGGAACCCCTTCCGTGAAAACAGACAAGTCTCTCCAAGCTTCCAAGGCCCTCAGGCACTCTGAATCTATTCTAACCTTTCCTGCTCTACCAGGCAGGACGGGTTGTGACTGTTGGTTTAGCCATACTTGTAGGGCCCGCATTTTCAGCAATCGTGTGGCACACAGGGTATGGCTGCCGCCAAGAGGCCTAAAAGGCTTTGGCACATTTTCATAGGGACCCGCTGATCCAGTTTAAATTTTGCCAGGCAATGGTGAATCGAGGAAAATCGTTCCTTTGAGAGCCATGCTCTGTACCGGATGGTGTTGACCTATATTCCCAGAAAGGTAACCCGTGATGGAGTTAGGTCACTCTTTTGTAGGTTTATGACAAAACCGAGAGACTCCAGATGAGAGATCACCTATCAGGAGTGTGACTGGGCCTGTATTTTGCTTCCAGCCAGAATCAGGAGGTCATCCAGGTAGTTCATAACCCTGAGTCCTTGATTCCTAAGGGGGTCAGGGCTGCGTCCAGACATTTAGTAAATGTACGAGGAGCCATCTTCAAACCGAAGGGTAAGGCTTTAAATTCATAAGCCTTTCCCTCGAAAGCAAAACGGAGGAATTTTCTGTGTTTCCTTCACACGCCTACATGGAAATAGGCATCTTCCAAATCCACTGTACAAGCGTAGTCTCCTGGTCTCACAGACTGGAGAACCTGCCGCAGTTTAAGCATCTTGAACTTAATTTTTTTTATTCTTTTGTTCAGAGTCCTGAGATCCAGGATCGGTCTCAGGGAATGATCCTTTTTGGGCACCAAGAAGTACTTGCTGTAGTGTCCGGAGCGTAGTTTGCGTTTCGGGACCAAACTTATCACTCCCTTTTGTAACATCGTCAAAACTTCCTCCATCAGCACGTGTGCGCGTGTAGGGTTAATAGTTGATTGCAGTACTGCTATGAAGGGGGGCGGTCTCCTGGCGGACTGCAACTTGAGCCCATGACATATCGTCGTCATGACCCATTCATTTGGTAGACAAGCCCTCCAGGCCTGCGCATGCGCCATGAGCCTGGAAGGCATGTCCAATTGCTGCCCGTCATGTTTGAGTGCAGGAATGGTGGCCTTTGACCCCTCTCACGAGCTCTCGAGCAGGCTGGTCAGCCCAACAGAAGATATCGCGAGATCTGACTGCCTCAGGCAGAGCTTGTGTATCTTGCTACGGTTCATAGTTTGACCACGTGGTTTGTGTTTTATAAAAGTGGGACTCAAGTCAAGAACCAGGGCAGTCTGTGCTTTGGTATTTTCATTTCCGTATATGCATGAAACAGTTTTTGTTTTGATTACACATACAGTAGGCGAGTCATGTTTAGTGCGCACACACATGTCACCAGCTCCTTGTAGTGATTTACAAGTGGAGACTGGGCTCAAAAGGTTAGGTTCCCGTACCGCGTAGGCTAGCAAACCTGTAAAATCACGAGTTCGTCCTGTTTCATCATGCCTTGCTTTAAAATAATAAGAGTCAAGTAAGATTTCGAATCTGTCTTTTTCTCCGAGATTAGGTGAAGTCTTGGTTCAGTTTCTCAGTCCAAAATTATATACAGGTAACAACATTGGCTGCCCTACTATCACAGCAACTGTATTCTGCGATTTTGATGAATACAAAATCGTAGAATTTCATGATTTCTGGCATCATGATTTCTGGCAAACCGGTCACTCATTTGTTGATCGGTTTGCCAGAAATCATCAAATTATGTTTGTATTCTGCATCTGTCTGTTAGCAAAATATCTTATGAACAACTGAACAGATTTTGATTAAACTTTCAAGAAATAATCACTGAATGGCTCTCTACGACTGGTTGACTTTTAAAGTACATCCAATTCAATCAATGGTGTTGGTCTGTTAGCAAAATATCTCATGACCCTCTGGACAGATTTTGAAAAATCTTTCAAGAAATAATAAACGGATGTTTCTTTACTGCTGATTAACTTTTGGATATATTTGAATTGAAGATGGCTGCAGCAGGCAATTGAAATAAGCCAAACTCAAAAATGGTTATAATTCAGTTAATTTTACAGATATGGAGTTAAGTGATTGTTTGTTTAAAGTTATTTAAAGTTATTTTATATATTCTTTTAAATAATGGGGTGATATAAGATTTTTTTCTTCTTTCTGCACTCTTTTCATTCAATGTTTTATTTTTGATGAATGTTTTATTTTGTCTCTTTTAAATGAATGAATATCCATCCATCCATCCACATCCATCCATCCATCCATCCATCCATCCATCCATCCATCCATCCATCCATCCATCCATCCATCCATCCATCCATCCATCCATTCTTCCGCTTATCCGGGGTCGGGTCGCGGGGGTAGCAGCCTAAGTAGGGAGGCCCAGACTTCCCTCTCCCCAGCCACTTGGAGCAGCTCCTCTGGGGGAATCCCAAGGCGTTCCCAGGCCAGCCGAGAAACATAGTCCCTCCAGCGCGTCCTGGGTCTTCCTCTGGGTCTCCTCCCGGTGGGACATGCCCGGAACACCTCACCAGGGAGGCGTCCAGGAGGCATCCTAACCAGATGCCCGAGCCACCTCAACTGGCTCCTCTCGATGTGGAGAAGCAGCGGCTCTACTCCGAGTCCCTCCCGGATGACTGAGCTTCTCACCCTATCTCTAAGGGAGAGTCCAGCCACCCTGCGGAGAAAACTCATTTCAGCCGCTTGTATCCGAGATCTTGTTCTTTCGGTCATAACCCAAAGCTCATGACCATAGATGAGGGTGGGAACGTAGATCGATCGGTAAATTGAGAGCTTTGCCTTTTGACTCAGCTCTCTCTTCACCACGACAGACCGGTACAGCGCCCGCTTCACTGCGGACGCTGCACCTATCCGCCTATCGATCTCACGCTCCAGTTTTCCCTCATTCGTGAACAAGATCCCGAGATACTTAAACTCCTCCACTTGGGGCAGGACCTCCTCCCCGACCCGGAGAGGGCATGCTACCCTTTTCCGGCTCAAGACCATGGCCTCGGATTTGGAGGAACTGATCCTCATCCCGGCCGCATCACACTCGGCTGCAAACCGCTCCAGTGAAAGTTGTAAATCACGAACTGATGAAGCCAGTAGGACCACATCATCTGCAAAAAACAGAGAAGCGATTCTAAGGTCACCAAAACGGATCCTCTCAACACCTTGGCTGCGCCTAGAAATTCTGTCCATAAAAGTTATGAACAGAATCGGTGACAAAGGGCAACCTTGGCGGAGTCCAACTCTCACCGGAAACGAGCCTGACTTACTGCCGGCAATGCGGACCAAGCTCTGACACCGGTCGTACAGGGACCTAACAGCCCTTATCAAAGGGCCTGGTACCCCATACTCCCGGAGTACCCCCCACAGAACCCCCCGAGGGACGCGGTCGAATGCCTTCTCCAAGTCCACAAAGCACATGTAAACTGGTTGGGCAAACTCCCACGCACCCTCCAGGACCCTGCTGAGGGTGTAGAGCTGGTCCAGTGTTCCACGACCAGGACGAAAACCACACTGCTCCTCCTGAATCCGAGGTTCGACTATCCGACGGACCCTCCTCTCCAGAACCCCTGAATAGACCTTACCAGGGAGGCTTAAGAGTGTGATCCCCCTATAGTTGGAACACACCCTACGGTCCCCCTTTTTGAATAGGGGAACCACCACCCCAGTCTGCCAATCCAAGGGAACTGCCCCCGATGTCCACGCGATATTGCAGAGTCGCGTAAGCCAACACAACCCTACAACATCCAGAGCCCTAAGGAACTCCGGGCGAATCTCATCCACCCCCGGAGCCTTGCCACCGCAGAGCTTTTTAACCACCTCGGCGACCTCAGCACCAGAGATCGGAGAACCCGACCCAAAGTCCCCAGGCTCCGCTTCCTCAGTGGAAGACGTGCCAGTAGGATTGAGGAGGTCTTCGAAGTATTCCGCCCACCGACTCACAACATCCCGAGTTGAGGTCAGTAGCACGCCACCCCCACCATAAATGGTGTTGGTCGCGTACCTCTTTCCCCCCCTGAGACGCCGGATGGTGGACCAGAATCGCCTCGAAGCCGTACGGAAGTCATTCTCCATGGCCTCTCCGAACTCCTCCCACGCCCGAGTTTTTGCCTCAGCAACCACCCGAGCCGCATGCCGCTTGGACTGCCGGTACCTATCAGCTGCTTCCGGGGTCCCACAAGCCAAAAAGGCCCAATAGGACTCCTTCTTCAGCCTGACAGCATCCCTCACTGCCGGTGTCCACCACCGGGTTCGAGGGTTGCCACCACGACAGGCACCAACAACCTTGCGGCCACAGCTCCGATAAGCTACCTCGACAATAGAGGCGCGGAACACGGCCCACTCGGACTCCATGTCCCCCGCCTCCCTCGGAACGTGTTCAAAGCTCTCCCGGAGGTGGGAGTTAAAGCTCCGTCTTACGGGAGACTCTGCCAGACGTTCCCAGCAGACCCTCACAATACGTTTGGGTCTGCCAGGTCTGACCGGCATCCTCCCCCACCATCGGAGCCAACTCACCACCAGGTAGTGGTCAGTTGACAGCTCCGCCCCTCTCTTCACCCGAGTGTCCAAGACATGCGGCCGCAGATCAGATGAGACGACAACAAAGTCGATCATCGAACTGCGACCTAGGGTGTCCTGGTGCCAAGAGCACATATGGACACCCTTATGCTTAAACATGGTGTTCGTTATGGACAATCCATGACGAGCACAGAAGTCCAATAACAGAACACCACTCTGGTTCAGATCAGGGGGGCCGTTCCTCCCAACCACACCCCTCCAGGTCTCACTGTCATTGCCCACGTGAGCGTTGAAGTCCCCCAGTAGAACAAGGGAGTCCCCAGGAGGCGCACTCTCCAATACCCCCTCCAAGGACTCCAAAAAGGGTGGGTAGTCTGAGCTGCCGTTTGGTGCATAGGCACAAACAACAGTCAGAGCCCGTCCCCCCACACGTAGGCGAAGGGAGGCTACCCTCTCGTTCACCGGGGTGAACCCCAACGTACAGGCACCAAGATGGGGGGCAACCAGTATGCCCACTCCTGCTCGGCGCCTCTCACCAGGGGCAACTCCAGAGTGGAAGAGTGTCCAACCCCTCTCAAGGAAACTGGTTCCAGAGCCAGAGCCATGCGTTGAGGTGAGTCCGAC
>JBBPBX010028536.1:13526-36497 GCA_038048925.1 Garcialebias charrua
TATATATATATATATATATATATATATATACAGTATATATATACAGTATATATATTATATATATATATATATATATATATATATATATATATATATATACTGTAGTATGTATTTATATAGTTATATATATGCTTATCTGAATATATATGTATTATTACAGTATCTGAATATGTATAATGTGTGTGTGAATAAATTGCATCTTTGGTTGTGTCTTGCTAAACATATATTAAAGTACAGTATTGTATTCCACCAAAAAATATTTAAATATGCTAAACTATACGTTCCTATACATGCAGTTTTAATAGCTGTATGCCTAAAATTTAAATATGTGACAATAGCATTACTATTCAGCGTGTTATGATTGATTAAATGCGCTGATACTTTATTGTGCCAGCCAAATATATAAGGCTGAGTGGAGCGGTGGACGCCTTCAAGATGGCTGCCTGAAATCTCGTCAGCTCCAATAGGCGAGAGCGGGCCATGCGGTATCTAGTGTTCTATATATGATATCTATGGGTGTCACCATTACTGCAGTATTCTTTTTTATGTTTTCTTATAATACTTACTAATTTATTTTTTTACTTCTTGTACTTTCCTTCAGATTCCTGTGTTCTTAATTTCAGAAAGCACGAGTACAAGTTGTTCTTGTATGGTCGGCCGTGGTGTAGTGGTAATGGCAGTCGTCCCCCGATCGGAAGGTTGGAGGTTCGAATCCTGGTTCCCCACACCATGTGTTGTTGTGTCCCTGGGCAAGACACTTAACCCCGAGTTTTTCCCGGTAGGACTGGAAGGTGCCTTGCATGGCAGTCGCCGCTACCGGTGTATAAATGCGTGTATGAATGGGTGGATGGTTGGTATTGTAAAGCGCTTTGGGGCTCCTCACAGGGGGCTGGAAAGCGCTATATAAATAAGCTCCATATACAGTACCATTCTTTTTTTGCAAGCATTTCTCAAACCACTAGTCATCCAAGGTTGGTCATCACTATTTTTTTCAGTGTAATTGTTATGCATACAATTTCTTTCATACAGAGCTCCAGTAATATTCATAAACTCAACATAAGAGGTATTCACATTATTAACATAGACTTTTTCCCAATTTTGTTTTAATAAGTCATCAATAAATCTATCTATCATTTTTTGGATGTATTTATTAATTTCTTCTTTTTATTTGATATATTTTTGATAATTTGATTATAATAATAATAATAATGAATTTAATTTATAACGCACTTTTCATTAATGAAAATCTCAAAGTGCTACAAAGTGCAACAGAATTAAATGTCAATAAAACAAGTAATAAAACAAGTAAAATCAATAACAGTATCAACTAAGATCAAAGGTAGAATCATGAGGAGGCAGAGTATGCTCGGTTGAAAAGAAAGGTCTTCAAGCCGCTCTTAAAGTCAACCAGTGACTGTGGGGCTCTCAGGCAGTCAGGAAGAGAGTTCCACAGGCGGGGGGCAGCCACACTGAAAGCCCGGTCTCCCATGGTCCTTAATTTGGTTCTCGGAATGTGAAGGAGATTACTGTTCTGTGACCGCAGAGACCGGGTGGATGAGTATGGAATAAGAATGTCCTTTAGATAATCTGGTGAAGTTCCATGTAAGCATTGATGTGTAATGAGAGCAGTTTTGTACTGAATTCTGTAGGCGACAGGAAGCCAATGAAGGTTATGGAGAATGGGTGTAATATGTTCAAATTTACGAACTCTCAACAAAATCCTTGCTGCACTGTTTTGAATATATTGAAGCTTCTGAAGGTATTTACCAGGGATTCCAATAAACAGGGAGTTGCAGTAGTCGAGCCTGGAGGAGACAAAAGCATGGACGAGTTTCTCAGCATCAGAAAAAGTTAGGGATGGGCGAAGTCTGGAGATGTTTCGAAGATGGAAGAAGCAAGTTTTAAACAGAAGCTTAATGTGATTTTCAAATGTAAGATGAGAGTCCATTTTTATTCCAAGATTTGTAACAGAGGTGGAGAGGGGGATGTCTTGTCCAGAAAAGGAAATTGTTGTTATAGGAGATGTTTGTACCTGGTGAGGGGTGCCAATCAGTATGGCCTCAGTATTATATTTATAGAGTGCAAATATTGGCAAATGATCGCTCAGGTCTGTGACAAGAATACCACCCATCACATCCCCACCTGTCACATTAATGAAAATATTATCGAGTATCGTAGCACTATGGTTAGTAATTCTTGTAGGCTTGGATATCAAAGGATATAAATTTAAACTGTACATTGAATTTATGAATGTGCTGATGTTATTAGTACATTGAATTTATGAATGTGCTGATGTTATTAGCATCCATTGTATTACCTAAATCAATATTGAAATCCCCACAAAAAAAGAGTTTTTTGTTGAAGATTTTTACTAACAGCTCCATGATTTTGTCAGTAAATGTATCCATCTTTGACCTTGGTGATCTATATGCACAACTAAATATTATATTTTTATAATTTTTACTAATTATTTCAATTGTTACCATTTCCAGTATGTTATCAACAATAGTTGACATTTCACTGATCAATTTACACTTTATTTCATTCTTAACAAATAGAGCTCCTCCACCACCCCTTCCGGATAGTCTATTTGTATTATATAGATTGTATCCATCAATGTTAATATTTGCATTAACGTCATTAAGGCATACCCTGATGCATGCTCAATAATCCAGGTAGAAAAATCTAAAAAAGCTAAGTCTGGTCCTGGACCAGACTTAGGAAGGTTGGCTTTCTTGGACTGTGAGGTCTCAGTTTCTGATAGAGGAAATTTGCAAACTGAGGTGTACCGCAAACCCACTCACACAGACCAGTATTTACAGTTTGACTCCCATCACCCTCTGGAGCACAAGTTAGGAGTCATCAGGACTCTGTATCACAGAGCAGACAGCGTCCCCACTAACTCAGGAGCCAGACAGAAGGAGAAATCACACACAAAACAGGCTCTAGAGAAATGTGGATATCCTAACTGGGCCTTCCTGAAAGCAGAGAAGAAACCCAAACAGGACTCCAGCCAGCCATCAGGTGAAAAGAAGGAACCCAGACCCAGACCAGTGGTCATTCCGTATGTTGCGGGAGTTTCAGAGACATTGAGACATTTATTTTCTAAACACAACGTCCCAGTGGCTTTTAAACCCCAAAATACATTACGGCAAAGACTGGTTCATCCCAAAGATCCAGTCCCCCGGCACAAACAGAGTAATATTGTGTATGTTGTTCAGTGTCAGGAGGGCTGTGATCAGTCTTA
This sequence comes from Garcialebias charrua, assembly GCA_038048925.1. Lineage (NCBI taxonomy): Eukaryota > Metazoa > Chordata > Actinopteri > Cyprinodontiformes > Rivulidae > Garcialebias > Garcialebias charrua. The sequence goes on from JBBPBX010028536.1 coordinate 16,774, forward strand.
CATCGGGGAAACTAAACAGCCACTGGCCAAAAGGATGGCCCAGCACAGAAGATCAACATCATCAGGTCAGGACTCTGCAGTCTACACTCATCTCCAGGTCAGAGGTCACTCTTTCAGGGATGAAGATGTTCACATCCTTGATAGAGAGGAACGATGGTTTGAGAGAGGAGTAAAGGAGGCCATCTTTGTGAAAAGAAACCGTCCATCATTAAACAGAGGTGGAGGCCTCCGGGTTCAACTGTCCCCCTCTTACAATGCTGTTATTGCTAGTATCACTCAGCCCTCTGTGAATAGCAAACAACCATCAGGGTGCTAACGATCCATCGTCAGGCTGATGGTCCTCCTTGATCATGTGAGCAGCTGGTTTCGGCTGTCATCAGCCAACTGGTTGATCCACTGTGAGAGGGTGCTATTTATAAGACTGAGCTGAATACAGCAGCTCAGACTGAGGAAGTCTTTCGGACGAAAGACGAAACGTTTCTACAGTTTTTTTTTTTTGCTTTGTTTTGTTTTGTTTTTTGAATGTCCAGAGGACCAGACTTAGCTTTTTTAGATTTTTCTACCTGGATTATTGAGCATGCATCAGGGTATTTTGAACCACTTTGGCCAGGATTGCCTCAAACTTGTTAGAGAGTTTGAGAAAACAGCTAGGAAGAGGGCGGACTACAGGAACCACTTGCGATTCAACCTTAGATGCAGACAAAGTGGCATCATTCCCAAGAGCCTGGAACTGAAATCGTCGGTCAACGGGCACCGGGCAAGCAAGATCCTTCAGAAGGCACAGACGCAGCTGCTGAATGAACGGGTGAGACGGACCAATTTTACTATTGAGGCCTTGAAGGCCAAAGAAGAGCACATTAAACAAAAACTAACAATGTGCCTAGATCAGACCCAATTCAGAAAGTGATGGACTGTACAGATCAGGCACGCTTAACACAGCATGTCAAGTCCAAGACTCGACAACAAAACAAATTTAACTTACTGATAACTTGTCAACACCATCACAATTCCAACAACAACACATTCAGTGTGAGACAACACTCCGCTACACAGTTACATGCCAGAGAGACAGAAAAGTGGGTGAAGAATTTATCTGACAGACAGCTTACCCAGCCGGAGACAGAGATTCTTACCAGGGAACTAAACTTTGCAGTGGCACCAAGTAGAGTTCCGTTGGTGGAGATGATCACAGCCACTGAGTCAGCCATCCGTAACAACAAAATTAAAGATTTTGAAGCAGAACAACTCAGAGTCAAAGTTTCAGCCTGTCTCAGTAATGCCAAACCACCACCTTCCAACATCAGTAGAGAAGAGAGGGATGCACTCACCACTCTTAGCAAAGACAAAAACATCATAATTCTCCCAGCAGACAAAGGAAGGTGCACAGTGATTTTGAACCAGAAAGACTATCATGAGAAAGTTATGTCACTCCTTAGTGACTTAACCACTTATGAACCGCTGAAAAGAGATCCAGGAAGTGGTTACAAGAAGAAGTTGATAGATTGCCTGAAAATTTTGAAGCAGGACAAGGCTATTGACAGTATTCTGTACCACAGACTGTACCCAGGGGAGGCCACGCCAAGTCTGTATGGTTTACCCAAAATCCACAAACAAGGTGTACCTTTAAAGGTCCACTGACATGATTTTTTACTATTCATAAAATTGCTCAAAATATATATATTTTATCATTTAAATATGTTTGTTTTTGCAAACAAAATGATAAATCACTTTAATTTTGCTTTAAAAGTGATTTTGAACTTCAAGCCGTGTTTAATCATGGGAAATCCGATTACACTCGAACGCACCATATGTGATGTCACACTGGGCAGAGGGCTGTGGTGTCTTTAATAGCGGACAATTTAAAACTGGACGAATTTAGCAATCTATGTGAAGATTTGAGCTATTTGTCTTCATTTTGGGAAGCAGAAAATAGTTTGGGTGATGGAACAAGAAACAACAGGATCTAATTTAGGTCTGATTCTGTATCAGACTTCCTTCATGTCGAGCTGCTCATACCTGCGCACTGTGACAAGCCCAGAGCTCTGCCCAGTGTGACATCACAGATGGTGCGTTCGTGTGTAATGGGATTTCCCATGATTAAACACGGCTTGAAGTTCAAAATCACTTTTAAAGCAAAATTAAAGTGATTTATCATTTTGTTTGCAAAAACGAACATATTTAAATGATAAAATATATATATTTTGAGCAATTTTATGAATAGTAAAAAAAATCATGTCAGTGGACCTTTAAGACCAATTGTTAGCATGATTAACTCGATCACTTACAATGTTTCCAAATATCTGGCATCTGTACTCATCCCTTTAGTTGGCAGCTCAGAACACCACATACAGAACACCATGGACTTTGTGGATAAGGTGAGGGATGTCATCATGGAGACTGATGAAACAATGGTCTCTTTTGATGTCACATCACTCTTTACGTGCATTCCTGTTGATGAGGCAGTAGAGGTGGTCTGTTTAAGGTTAAAATCAGACACCACTCTGAGCAACAGGACCACACTTTCCACAGAACAACTGTGTCAACTCTTGAAACTGTGCCTGCAGTCAACCTACTTCACATATGGGGCAGAAACATGGGTGTGCTATGGGGTCTCCAGTTTCTCCTATTGTTGCCAACCTGTACATGGAGGAGGTAGAAAAGAGAGCCTTGACGTCCTTTTCAGGGAGACCACCAAGTCATTGGTTCAGGTATGTTGACGACACCTGGGTTAAAATTAAATCTCAGGAAGTCCAACATTTCACTGATCACATCAACTCTGTGGATAAATATATCAAGTTCACACGAGAAGATGTAAAAAATGGCAGGTTGGCTTTCTTGGACTGTGAGGTCTCAGTTTCTGATAGAGGAAATTTGCAAACTGAGGTGTACCGCAAACCCACACACACAGACCAGTATTTACAGTTTGACTCCCATCACCCTCTGGAGCACAAGTTAGGAGTCATCAGGACTCTGTACCACAGAGCAGACAGCGTCCCCACTAACTCAGGAGCCAGACAGAAGGAGAAATCACACACAAAACAGGCTCTAGAGAAATGTGGATATCCTAACTGGGCCTTCCTGAAAGCAGAGAAGAAACCCAAACAGGACTCCAGCCAGCCATCAGGTGAAAAGAAGGAACCCAGACCCAGACCAGTGGTCATTCCATATGTTGCAGGAGTTTCAGAGACATTGAGACGTTTATTTTCTAAACACAACGTCCCAGTGGCTTTTAAACCCCAAAATACATTACGGCAAAGACTGGTTCATCCCAAAGATCCAGTCCCCCGGCACAAACAGAGTAATATTGTGTATGCTGTTCAGTGTCAGGAGGGCTGTGATCAGTCTTATATCGGGGAAACTAAACAGCCACTGGCCAAAAGGATGGCCCAGCACAGAAGATCAACATCATCAGGTCAGGACTCTGCAGTCTACACTCATCTCCAGGTCAGAGGTCACTCTTTCAGGGATGAAGATGTTCACATCCTTGATAGAGAGGAACGATGGTTTGAGAGAGGAGTAAAGGAGGCCATCTTTGTGAAAAGAAACTGTCCATCATTAAACAGAGGTGGAGGCCTCCGGGTTCAACTGTCCCCCTCTTACAATGCTGTTATTGCTAGTATCACTCAGCCCTCTGTGAATAGCAAACAACCATCAGGGTGCTAACGATCCATCGTCAGGCTGATGGTCCTCCTTGATCATGTGAGCAGCTGGTTTCGGCTGTCATCAGCCAACTGGTTGATCCACTGCGAGAGGGTGCTATTTAAGGGACTGAGCTGAACACAGCTTCTCAGACTGAGGAAGTCTTTTGGACGAAAGACGAAACGTTTCAACAGTTTTTTTTTGCTTTGTTTTGTTTTTTGAATGTCCAAAGGACCAGACTTAGCTTTTTTAGGACATTAAGGCATGTTTCAGATATTTGGTAGATGGAGCTTACTTATATAGCGCTTTCCAGCCCCCTTTGAGGGGCCCCAAAGTGCTTCCCAGTACCAGCCATCCACCCATTCATACACACATTCATACACCAGTAGCGGTAGACTACCATGCAAGGCACCAACCAGTCCTACCGGGAGCAACTCTGGATTAAGTGTCTTGCCCAGGGACACAACGAGGTATGCCGTGACCGGGGATTGAACCCGAGACATTCCGGTCCTGAGCCGGCTTCCCTGCCTCTACACCATCTCGGCCCCATATTGCTATTATATCAAATATTTTGTTAAATTGTTTTAAGTAATCGACTATTTTAGATATATTTGCATTTATACTTCTGCTGTTTGTATGAATAATAGAGAGATCATCATTAGTTACAGTGATATCATTAAACTCTTCTTCACTGTAATATTTACAATCCTTTATAACAGGAAAAAAATCTCTATCAATGACCTCCCCAATATTATATATCTTAGAGTCTGAGTCATCATATATTGTCATATAAAATGAGATTGTCCATCAAGTTTTGACATGTTAGCAAGTTGAAGATACAATTTATATGATATTATTGGAAATATGATTTACAATGTGATCATCTAAGTCTTTTCAGATCCTTCAAGTCTTTTATTAATCTAGGCTGAGACCCATCACATATTTTCACCCAAATATTTCCATTTCTTGTCCATGTGGGTTATTTTATTGTTTTTTATTAGCAACCTAGCCTCATGTGCAATGTTACCATTTTTCTTTGTTAAGTGTTCATTTATGTAAACCTTCATTCCCTTCAGCTTTCTAGCCTGCATAATTACACTGTTTCTTGCCTTCCTACTTATGAACTTCATGATTATAGTTGTTGGTTTGGATTTATCTGCTACCCTGGACAAGGTGTGACAGAACGAAATGTCATTATAATCCACATCAATGTCCTTGTCTTGTAAGAAGGACACAACTTGTTCCTCCAACATCCATTGCTCATCCTGTTGGTAATCTCCACTTTAATGGCAGCACCGCTTCTCAGGGAAGGCTCTGGGTTCAAGCCCCGGTTTGGACCTGGGGTTCTTTCTGTGTGGCGTTTGCATGTTTTCCTCGTGTTCTTCAGCATTAGCAAACACAAAGATGACTACAACTCAGTCAGATTTACAGATATTGAGCTAAAATTTGATGTGGAAGTAGCAGAGAGTCATTCACAACATGGACTCTAAGGGTTAGTGTATGATATTGCATATAACATTTTCAAAATTTCATCAAATCTTCAACTGTGTCATTTTTAAACACTAAGATTTTAGACTAAAACTGCCAAAGGAGGTGGTGAGCAACATGCATTCCTTAAAGGAATGATTGACTTGTATTCCTGAATTTGATTAAACTGACACAACAATTAAAGTTTAGACTAGTGTAGCATTTCTACATGCTAAAGGACTCTTATCACAGATAAACTCAGCTGTGACCCACAAATTACCCAAAACTCAACAGTGTGTCCTACATCTCATACTCATTGCTGATAATAAAACCTGAACTGCTGGGGCCAATAAAGTTTCACATATTTATCAGATGAATCATTAAAAACAAACAATTAAATGCTTAATTTTAGAACTGAAATGGTAAATGGTAAATGGAGCTTATTTATATAGCGCTTTCCAGCCCCCTGTGAGGGACCCCAAAGCGCTTTACAATACCAACCATACACACATTCATACACCGGTAGCGGCAAAAGCCATGCAAGGCGCCTTCCAGTCCTACCGGGAGCAACTTGGGGTTAAGTGTCTTGCCCAGGGACACAACGACACATGGTGTGAGGAACCGGGATTCAAACCTCCAACCTTCCAATCGGGGGACGACTGCCATTACCACTACACCACGGCCGCCCTGAACAAAAACTTTTTTTTTTCAATTTATGAAAAGCACACGATACAGACTTACACATAAGATAAAACTTTATATTAAAATTTCTTCTAAGGCAAAAACTCCTGTTGAAAATCAGAACAAGCGCTCAATACAAAAACAACTGGACTTTATTTGTTGCAGAAAACGTTTCACCCTTTATCCAAAGGGCTTTTTCAATTCAAAAGAGCAGCTGTGAAACAGAAGTTTTATACAGGCTGACATGCCACGCACCAACATGTAAATTGGAAGCTGAAATAACGCCCACACCTACCGGAGATAACATATCCATTCTATGTCAATTGACGCAACAACACATCACAGCTTAACAGTAGGGGGTTTGTTAAGGTCTTTGTTCCTCTAATCCACAGAAGCAGCTACTCTGTTCTCAACAGGTGTGAACTGTCTGGGAATCAGATTTAAAGCTGCATTATATGTCTTTGAAAGTTGAAACCTGAGGCCCCCCCCTCGGTTAAGAGAAGGCTTTTCCCTTTTAACATACACAGCTTCTTTCACCCCCCTCTCAAACCACCTGTGTTCTCGGTCCAAAATGTGAACATTCTGGTCCTCAAAAGAGTGTCCCTTGTACGTGAGGTGGAGGTGAACAGCTGAGTTTTGTCCAGAAGAGCTGGCTCTCCTATGTTGGGACATTTGTCTGTGAAGAGGCTGTTTAGTTTCCCCAATGTAAAGGTCTGGACAGTCCTCGCTGCACTGGACCGCATAAACTACACCACTCTGTTTGTGTGTAGGTGTTTTGTCCTTAGGGTGCACCAGCCTCTGTCTGAGAGTCCTGCTGGGTTTGAAATGTACTGGAATGTTGTGTTTGTTGAAAATCCTTCTGAAACTCTCTTATTGAGCGCTTGTTCTGATTTTATCATGTCCTGGACGACTGAGAATCTTCACCAGCTCCTGTTGAAAACTGTTTTTATTGTTGATGTGGGGGAGTGCTGGTGCAGAGGTTAGAGACGGCGAGCCAATTCGACCCCCCGGATTGACAACTTCAAAATATGAGTGGAAAAGATGAAGCACCACTATGGAGATAAAATAAAGACTAAAAGGGCGTGAACAAATACAGAAGGGGCGTGAACAAATACAGATCTCACGAGAGCAAATACATATACTCGAGGGAGCAAATTACACCACACCTGCCTCCACCCTCATTTGCCCTACTAGCTCCTTGAGCAAGGATCTTACACCCCACCACCACCTCCACCTTCTGCTCCCCCTGGCACCCTAGACACAGCTCTCTGCTCCACACAGAGGCTGTGGTAGCTCGGTGTCTGTGGTTGAGCCAGGAAGAAGATCTGGTGTAAAAACAATCACCAAGTCTTCATGAGAGTCAGTTCTCTGTGGTGACCCCTGAAGAAGGAGCAGCTGAAAGAAGAAGAAGAAGATTAAACCACTAGTAGAAAACCGTGAGAATGAAAAGCTGTGGTTTACTGAGGACTGACTTGTAGGAGATGGGATTTGTAGATGTTTGACTTAAAGGAGCATCAGCTGGTTTTCCATCAGTAATTCTGTTCAGTCTTCCTGAAGGTCTTCTGTGTCTGTAAAGTTTAACTTAATGTCTTGGAGCTTCTATTCAGAGCAGAATGAACAAGACCTGTTTGGACAACGCCCCCTGGTGTACACACGGTGCTACAGCAGTCCATCCCTCTGAAAACCATGATTCTATTTCGTATAAGCTCCACCCTTTAGGCCTTCGCTATTGGGTATTCTCCCCGCACGTCAGCGCGCACTGAAAAACTTTAGTCCACGCCCACCTGCTGTGGGCCCACCCCGACCGTATAAATTACGGTGACGCAGGAAAATCGGCTCCCCATTTTTCTTCATCCAGCAAGCACTGTTTAAAGAAGAAGATAAGTCGTTGTTCAGCTCCTTCTTCCAGAAGAGAGACAGAAGAGCAGCCCTTTCAGGCTAACAAGCTACAGGCTAATGTCGAGGTTTTTTCTCTGTGGCGGAAAACTACTCGCTGAACGACGCCATCACCTTTTGTTCTCGTGAGAACCGCAAAGTGAATCATGCTAACAGTAGCCCCTCTGCTCTCCCTCCTGGAGTGCATGATGGTGGTGGCTAACAGATTTCATTTCATTTATTCATTTGTATAGCACTTTACACAACCACGGTGATGGTGACCAAAGTGCTGAACAAAAAACAGCGCAGTACTTAAAAAGACAACGGATTAAAAATCAAGAAAAACACAACATAATAGCAAAAATAAAACCAGAAATGTCACCACACATTTAATTACTAAAAGCCAGTTGGTATAAAAAAAGTCTTAAGCTTCGATTTAAAAGGGCCAAGTTCAGATGTCACCGGGAATGTTTTTCAGGCAATATAACCGCAAGAAGTGGTGAGTGATGTCTTTATTTATTTATTTAAAACCACAACCAGGAAGAAAACGGTTCCTTGTGGCGTTGTTTTTTGCTTGAAAAGCTACAGAAAGCGCACATCGGCTGTTAGCGCCATTTTAGGGCCTGCTAAAGCGAAACTAGCTGTAGCCCCATTGTTTGACATGGCGACGGCTAATAGATGTCACCGGAAAGTTTTCAGGCAACATAGCCGCAAAAAACGATGAGTGATACCTTTATTTAATTATTAAAACCACGACCAGGAAGAAAACTGTTCTTTGTGGCGTTGTTTTTGGATGAAAGGCTACAGAAAGTGCATGCCTGCTGTTAGCGCATTTATAGGGCCTGCTATTTTTACGCACAACATGCAGCCTTTTTTGGTTAAATTTAGCCTGCATGAAACGTGCGTGGTGCGCACACGCCGCTAAGCGCTACTCTAAAAACACCCTAAGAGGCATGGTCGAACGAATGCTCAACCACCTCGGGAGGGGGGTTCCTACGGCGGTGACCGCTCCGCTACCAGCTGCAGGTGCTCTCCTCCTGAAAACTGCCCAGCATAATCAGGAGGCTGAGCTAGCACTAAGGGATTCTTCTGTCCCTCTTCCTTCCCCACCTTATCGAATGATCCGGCGGGAAGGTTTTTTGGCGCAGTCCCGGCTCGTCGCCCAGACCCTATCTGGCCCTCCTTTTCAGCTGTGACGTCACACTGGAACGAGACTTAAACTGGACCCGGCAAGCTGATGGCTCTCGTCCATCACCAGAGTGGACAGGTTGTCAACTGTAGGCGTTCTCCTCCTGAAACTGCCTGGCATAAATCAGGAGGCTGAGCTAGCGCTAAGGGATTCTTTCTGTCCCTCTTCCTTCCCCGCCCCATCGGATGATCTAGCGGGAAGGTTTTTTGGCGCTGTCCTAGCTCGTCGCCCAGACCCTATCTGGCCCTCCTTTCAGCTGTGACGTCACACTGGAACGAGGCTGCAACTGGACACGGCAAGCTGATGGCCCACCGTCTCCACCTTCGCCTCCATCACCAGAGTGGACGGTTTTTACCGAGCGGAGTTTCCCTCGGTTCCTTCTCTGGAGCCAAGCCTTGCGGAGGCGTTTTTCGAAGCAAAGGCTTCCAGGATGGACCAACGACCGGTCCCTCCAGGAAAGCATATCCAAATGATCATTCAGCTCTCAAACCGAGCTCACCAATGTTCGTTTCAGGTGGCGGCGGCGAACAACAATATCACCCTGCTGGCCCTCAGCATCTCGGAGAGGCTGGAAAGAAGCAGACCTGCCAGAGGAGACAAAGACCTCCCTGTGTAAGGCTGCCAACGTCATTTGAACCACATCCACGGTATGCGTTTCCCGCATCGCCGCCTGGATGACAATGATCCAGAGGACCACCTGGCCCTGCTTCGCTAGTGGCAGCCCAAGAAATGACTTCTTGGGAGGGAATGTGTGTTTTTCAGATGTACGTTTTTGAATCAAACAAAAACATCTCTCAGAGAGCAAACCTCATCTGCTTCCAGCCTGCCTGTCAGATCAGCTGATCTTACAGCGGCCTCTCTGCATCACACATTCCCCACACATAACGAGCCGGCCTCCTCTAAACAGCTGTTTAGGATGCATTGCAGCTCAAAAAAAGTCACAAAACACTTTTCTGTCATGACAGCTAAAACTGATGCTGCTCAGCAGATCGAGTCATTGGTTTTTGTCAGAATCTGTTGGAATCCTGGCAAAAACCAATGCAGATTTGTTCCTGTCTTTGATTCTATACGTTTACCTTATAATGTTTTGCTAGTTTTTTGATACTTTGTTAAAAAAAAAAAAAAAAAATTGTTGTTTTTTTTTTTTTTTTTTTCCCTCTCTTTTGTTTTCTATTGTTTATTGTTTGTTTGTTTGTTTATTGTTTAAGGAAATTCTACCATTGCTGTTCATTGTTCTTTAGTTTTAGCAGGTCGCTTTCGTAAATGAGCCCATGAGGTTCAAAAGATTTACCTGACTAAATAAAGGTTGAATGAATGAGTCCAGGAAAACCCCTCGCTCTCTGCCAGAACCGGTGTTAATTAGGGGTGCACCGATTTCAATTTTCTGGCCGATCACCGATTACCGATTTTTAGAAAGTCTGACCTGCCGATTCCGATTTTGGCCGATACTGATTTTCAGGTGTTAAAAGGTCAAAATGCACCCTACATTTTCAGGATTTTCCAACCTTTGCTGAGGCAGATAAAATCGGTAGATAAAATCGGCTTCTCATTTAAAGATCGGCCGATCACCGATCTCCCCAAATTAAGGAAATCGGGGCCGATCGATAGGCCGGCCGATTTATCGGTGCATCCCTAGTGTTAATCCCTGCTGTTCCTACTCGCTCACCGTGCAGCAGGTGAAAACGTGTTGCACCACGACAGCAGCTTGAGCCCCCTCTGAAGCGGCTTCTCATTCACAAAGTGTTGACGTTCCCTCTCAGTGCACGCCAGCTCACCTCATTTGTGACGGGAGCCTGCAGCCTGAGCGTAGCACAGAGGCGTGTAGACAGCCCCTTTTGGTCTGAAACCCTTTGGGTCACCCCCGGAGAAACAACGAGACGGGTGACGACGGCAGGGGCTCTAAACTGGTTATCGTCCATGACATCCATGGCACAAGAAAATCACGCACGTCCACTCTCCGAGCGTTACGCAGAGTGGGAGCGAGTGTGTTCACTGGACAAGTGGATGAACAGACTGATAAGCAAGGGTTACACGCTGCAGTTTGCAGCTCACCCCCCACCTTTTCAGAGGGATTATGGAGACGATCCTGTCATCTCCAGAACAGAGCTCGTCCCTCCAGTCAGAAGTTCAGGAACTCCTGATGAAAATGTAATTTCCAGAGTTTCCTGACTGAGAGGAAAACACGGGTTGTTATTCACGCTATTTCCTAGTGCCAAGAAAATGGGAGGGACGAGACCCATTCTCGATTTGTTCATGTTCAACAAACTGATTATGGAGAGACAATTCTACATGCTGACAATCAAACAGCTGCTGGAGAACGTCCACCAGAACTACTGGTTTACCTCCATAGATCTGCGGGACACTTTTTTTTTCCACATCTCCATCATCCCAAAACACAGACCAGAGTTTTAGCAAAACATCTGTTTTAAACCTGGGTTTTTCTGTAAACTGGGACAAAGTTCTGTTCTCATATCCCAGATGATTGTTTTTCTGGGAGTGGAGCCAAACTCAAACATAATGAGAGCCCGATTATCACAGCAGAGAGCCAACGCTCTGACAGCTCAGCTCAGCCATGCCAAACCCCACAAAATTGTGACAGCCCTGACTGTCATGCGCCTCCTAGGGACGATGTCAGTTGCTCACGTGGTTGGAAGGAGTCCCCATCAGCAGACCTATGTCACACGTCTTTGTGTTCACGGACGTGTCTCTGTCAGGCTGGGACGGAATATACCTGTCTCAGATGGTGGGAGCACGGTGACCAGATCACACATCTTATCATCAGAGTAGTGTACATCTCCGGCGTCCTGAACAAAGGGGCGGACATAATGTCTAGGGGTAGCCCTCGCCACAGGGACTGGACCCTTCATCCCGAACTGGTTTCTCAGATTTGGACCAGATTCGGCCAGGCAGCAATGGATCTGTTCAATACATGGTAGAACGCCCAGTGTCAGCTGTGGTTCTCGCTGAGCCCACGGGACAATCCACTTTTAGGAGTGGACGCTTTTGCGCACAGTCCCTGGCCCAAAAGCTCTTATATGCATTCCCTCCGGTTCCGCTCATCCCAAGGGTCCTGGATCAAGTCCGGGAGGAAGAACTCTCAGACATCCTTGTGGCCCCTGAGCAAAAGAGCGCATCATGCTTCCCGAACCTACAGCAGCTGTGTCGGGCCGGCCGTGGAAGCTCCCGTAGAGGAAGGATGCGCACCCCCTGGCGGGAGGAGCGATCAGGATCTACCCGGAAATAGGTCAGTACCTCTGGGTTGGATACTGAAAGGATCCGCTTAGAAGACATTGACCTCACAAGATGTGGTATGCATGATCCAAGACACACAAGCTGCGTCTACCACAGCGCTTACATATCAAATTGGACAGCTTTTCAGCGCTGGTGCGTAGAGAAAGGCGTGGAGTTCACTTCATGTCAGCTAGGTTGCGTGCTGTCATTCTGCAGCAACTGATGGACAGAAATTTGGCTTCAGCACAATAAAACTTATGCTGCTGCTAATTCTTCCTGTCATGAAGGTTCAGTGACAGAACAGTTCAAAGTCACCCACTGATTAAGCGTTTCATGAAGGGTGTACGGAGACACAGAACCGTGTCATGCCCACTAGCTCTTCAGTGGGACCTAACAATGGTTTTACGTGCATTGATTAGAGCTCAGTTTGAGCCTCTATATGATGTTCCACTTAAATTTCTATCTTTTTAAACAACCTTGCTGTTAGCTCTGACATCTGCAAAGAGAGTGAGTGATTATCTGCTCTCTCGGTTGCTTCCTTATGTCTCAGGATTCAAGCTGATGGCAGCTCAACCATGCTGCGTCTTAACCCTGCTTTTACTTCAAAAAGCATCACGTTTTTTCAGATTGAGAGTGATCACTTTGGATGGGTTTCATCCTCCACCTCATAACTCTGAGGAAGAAGCAACGTCTCACCTCCTCTGCCCCATGCGTGCGCTCTCGTGTTACGTGACGTGCACGGCTGCACTACGCCGCTCTCAGCGTCTGTTTGTGCATTACGTGATGTTTCCATTTCTCCATGACTCGTTCTGTTCTCAGGGTTCTGACAGAATTATTATTATTTTCATGGAGTTTTCTAACCTGGGCTCACACCTGCCTGCATGTAGACGCAGTGTGATGTTTATTATCAGTCACAGTTCAGATTGTGCAGCCCACAGCCCACCAGGAATATTTAGAACGTCGCGTAGCCACGTAAGACAAGTGTTTAATTCGCTCGTGACAGATTCATTCATTTCAGTCATGGAGTTAACGGAGGAGGAAGCGATTACTTGACTTTTGGCAAAAAAACAAAAGAAAAGTCCAGATCAGCGATGAAGAAGGGGGGTTTAATACATTTGTGTCACATACAAAACAGTCCGGCGCCGGGCAGTTTATTGTGAGACAACGCGCATCGCGTACGCGGTCGTAAAATTTGAGCTTTGCGCATTCGTACCCTGAGGGGCTACGCTTGTGCCTCTGTGTACATACGGCGTACAGCGGGGTACTGCCTTACACAGAGCTCTGCCGGGGCCTTTAGTGTCCAGTCTCCCATACAACTCATCGTATACTCTAAGCTTTGTCTTAGCTACTTCCCTCTTTGCTCTACGTCCCTTCTCCTTATATTCCTGTCTCCTCTCTTCAGTCCTCTCTGTGAGGATGGCACCGTGGCACCATCTAGTGGGCATCCTGTTGGTCTTGTCTGTTCCCCTTGTGATGTTTTATTAGTTTCCCTCTTAATTTAGTCTCCATGTTTTAATTACTCTTAGTTGTAACCTCCAGTTCTGTCATCCTAGTGTACTTCATGTTTTCAGGTAGTTTCCCAGTTTTTGCTCTTAGTTTAAACCTCCAGTTTAGTCTCTATGTTTATTTACTATTAGGTTAACCTCCAATCCTGTCTGTCTAATCTCTGTGTTTATTTACTATTAGTTTTAACAGTTCTGTCTCTTAGTTTTCTCTTAGTTTTAAACCTCCAGTTTAGTCTCTATGTGTATTTACTATTGGCTTAACCTCCAGTTGTCTTCCTAGTTTACTTTTCATGTTTCATGTCTGAGTCTTTATTGTCATTTGCACCGCATGTGGTACATGTGATGAAAACGAGATTATGTACACGGGGTCCCAGTTACATCCAACAACAAATGCAAGAGAAAAACAGTAATAACATCTAGAATTAACTAAGAGAAACATCAACTAGTAATACACTAAGCCCTAATGTAGTGGAAAAACATCATTATAAACAGCAGCACGAACATGAGTCTGTATGAGCAGATGGTCACAGATGAACACAGCAACAAGAAAACAGATCAGCATCAGCATGATGTGATATTTTGCAGTGTTTATTCTTATTATTTATTTATTCATGAGTCTAACAGCCTCAGGGTAGAAGCTGTTCCTCAGTCTAGTGGTTCTACATTTGATGCTCCTCAACCTCCGTCCTGAGGGGAGTGGGGCAAAGAGTGAGTGTGCTGGGTGAGTGAGGTCTTTCATGATGCAGGTGGCTCTTTTCCTGCATCTGGAGGTGTAAATGTCTGTGATGGTGGGGAGACTGACTCCGACAGACTTCTGTGCAGCCTTCACCACTCTCTGTAGAGCTTTCCTCTCTGCAACTGTGCAGCCTCCATGCCACACGTTGATGCTGGAGCACAGGACGCTTTCCACTGCACACCTGTAGAACGAGGTGAGAACTGGGCTGCTCAGACCAGCTCGTCTCAGTCGTCTGAGGAAGTAGAGTCTTTGATGACCTTTCTTGATCAGGCTGGTGGTGTTGTTGCTCCAGCTGAGGTTATCATTCAAGTGTACACCCAAGTATTTGTAGCTGGAGACCACCTCCACCGCAGATCCACCTATGCTCAGTGGGGCATGGGTGTGTTTGTTCCTTCTGAAGTCCACAATCATCTCCTTTGTCTTCTTCACATTCATGTGAAGATTATTCTCTTTGCACCAGCTCTCCAGGTGTTCCACCTCCTGTCCTGCTCTGTGTGTCTAGTTAATTGTCCCCAGGTGTTTGTGATTTTGTCTCGTCTTGTCTGTGAGTATATAAGCCCTGTTCTGTGTCTCAGTCATTGCAGCCGCATCGTTTGGTATCCCCTGTGTTCCCTGGTCTCTAGTGCATGTAAGTGTTTTTGCTGCACAGTCAGCCTTATGATTTTTGTTGTCATTAAATACACCTTCTTTGTAACTCCTGGCTCCCTGTGAGAGTTCTTGTCTGCATTTGGGTTCTGTCCTGCCTGCAAAACCTGACACCTCTCACTGTCATATTTCTTCTTGGCTAATCTCTTTCTTTGAATGGCGTCCTGCACTTCACTATTCCACCACCAGGTTTCCTTATCATCCATTCTCTGTCCAGATGACACACCAAGTACCTTCCTACCTGTCTCTCTAATTACTGTTGCTGTAGTAGCCCAGTCACTTGGAAGCTCTTTCTTACCACCCAGAGCCTTTAACAGCTCGTCTCTGAATTTCTCACAACATTCTTCCTTCTTTAGCTTCCACCATTTGGTCTTCTTCTCTGATTTTACTCTTTTTCTCTTCTTCGCAACAACAGTCATTCTACACACAACCATCCGATGCTGTCTGGCCACGCTCTCCCCTGCCACAACCTTACAGTCTCCAATCTCCCTCAGGTTTCCTCTTCTACACAGAATGTAGTCGACCTGCGTACTCCTTCCTCCACTCTTATAGGTCACTCTATGTTCCTCCCTCTTTTGGAAATAGGTATTGACTATAGCCATTTCCATTCTCTTGGTAAAATCCACCACCATCTGTCCTTCCTGGTTTCTTTCCTTGACACCAAACCTACCCATCACTTCCTCATCCTCTGTTTCCTTCACCAACATGTCCATTCAGGTCTGCTCCAATCACCACTCTTTCCTCCCTGGGAATACTCTCTATCACTTCATCCAGATCTTTCTCCTCCCCATCACATCCAACCTGTGGAGCATAACCACTGACGATGTTTAGCATCAGACCTTCTACTTCTACCTTCAGACACATCACCCTATCTGACACTCTCTTCACCTCTACTACATTCTTTGCCAGCTCCTCCTTCAGGACCACCCCTACTCCATTTCTCTTTCTATCCACACCATGGTAAAACAGTTTGAACCCTGCTCCAATGCTGCGGGCCTTGCTGCCCTTCCACTTGGTCTCTTGGAAACATAAAACATCTGGAGGGCTTTATCAGTCATAGGACTTCCAGCAAACTGGTTGGTCTACTTAAGGTGTTTACTTCTTGGTGGAGGAAACAGTTTGCTGGAAGTCCTGTGACTGATGAAGCCCTCAAGATAGAGGGTGCAACGTTTCTATAAAAAAGAAACTGTCCAGCTGACCAGATAGTTACATGATATTTAGTAATAAAAATAAATCAACTGATGTACCATTTTTAATTGGCGGCTCTGAGATTCAGAGAGTTCATGAGGTGAGGTTCTTGGGCATCACCATTGATGATAAATTGTCTTGGAAACAACATGTAAGTTCAGTTAAAGCAAAATTATCTAAGTCTATTGCGATATTTTACAGAGTTAGAGATTTATTAAATGATAAGGCACTTTATTTGTTGTATAATACATTATTTGTGCCACACTTAATTTATGGTGTTAGCATTTGGGGTACGGCGTGTAAATCAATTGCAATGCCAATTTTTATATTGCAGAAGAGAGTTGTTAGAATTATCACCAGAAAGAATTTCCATCATCTGTCAAGCATTTTGTTTTATCAAATGAAACTGTTGAAGTTTTATGATTTAGCTGATTATAATATTTTGTTAGTTTTGTATAAAGCACAGAATAATGCACTTCCTTCAAATATTCAGAAGTATTTTGTTAGAAGAACGAGTAGTTACAATCTTAAGGGGACAAATGTATTTGTGAAGCCACCTTTTAGGACTAGTTCGAGGGGAAGATCTCCCATAATTCAAGGAATTGGGTTATGGAATGAATTGGAATCAGACATTAAAGTGGTTCAATCATTGGTTGTATTCAAAAGAATGATAAGTTTAAACAGGTAAAAACATATATTTAAATGTGTTGGAATTTAGAAATTGTATGAGATACAGAAGGTAAAAATTAAAAATTATGTTGTTCATTATCTTGGAAATCAAATGAGTTGGTTGTATGAATTGTATATTGGACTATAAGGGGCAGATAAAATAAGATTTTTTCTTCTTCTGCCGCCTTTCTGCTCATCTGCTCATGTTCGTGCTGCTGTTTATAATGATGTTTTTCTACTACATTAGGGCTTAGTGTATTACTAGCTGATGTCTCTCTTAGTTAATCCTAGATGTTATTATTGTTTTTCTCTTGCATTTGTTGTTGGATGTAACTGGGACCCTGTGTACATAATCTCGTTTTCAACACATGTACTACATGCGGTGCAAATGACAATAAATTCTCTCTGACTCTCTGACTCTGACTCTGACTCTGACTCTCTTTCATTTTATATATGTCTTGTCTTTTTTTCCTCCTATTGTATGTATTATTATTGTGTTTTTTTTAAATAAAATGAATAAATAAATAAACAAACAAACAAATCAGAGAGACACTGGCTTGTACCCACTAGTGGCTGGTTTAGACAGAAAGATTAAGTTTCTGACAAGACAACAGAAGAACATTTCAGGCAGCTGACAGTCTTCACCCTGAAGGTCAGACCATGCAGTGAGCTTCACCTCAGACTCTACAGGCCCCAGTCAAAGGTCATGACCTCTTCTCTAAAAACAACATAGTAGCACAACTAAGGTTTGTTTTCTATACAAGACTTCTGGACCAGAACCAGACCAGAGGACAGATGTTCACCCATAATGCACTGCAGCAAACAGCTCCTCCTAGCTGTTAGCAAGGTGGTGGAGGCTGATGGTTTGGGCTCCTGTCAGTCCCTGAGTGGACCAGGAACTCATATGTAAACTAAACATGCTTCAGTATCTGGTCACATCAGATACTGAAACAAAGCTTCACATACTTTTATACTTTTATACATATAAATAAATGACCAAGTGTAATATTTGTATCTCATTTGTTAAGTTCGCTTTATCTACTTTTAGGACGAGTGTGAAAATCTGATGACGTTTTAGTTAATAATAATAATAATAATGAATTCAATTTATAACGCGCTTTTCATTAGTGAAAATCTCAAAGCGCTACACACATTGAATGCTACACACATTCATACTCCGGTAGCGGCAGACTACCATGCAAGGTGCTTTCCAGTCCTACCGGGAGCAACTCGGGGTTAAGTGACTTGCCCAAGGACACAACGACACATGGTGCGGGGAACCGGGATTCGAACCGCCAACCTTCCGATTGGGGGGCGACTGCCATTACCACTACACCACGGCCGCCCTGTTCACATTTATGCAGAAATATAGAAAATTATAAAGAGTTCACAAACTTTCAAGCAGCACGGTAGATTTTCTCTTGTTGTTTGGTTTATTATTAAGTTTAAGTTGAGTTAAGTTCCTATGTTTTTACATGATTTTTATTAATTCAGTATTATCATTAGTGTTTGGGGGTTTTTTTCCCATTAATTTTACTCCCATTGATGTTGTTGTTAAGCACTTTGATAACAGTTTCTGTTTTAAATGTGCTGTATAAATAAAGTTAACTTGACTTATTTTTGGATGTATGTCTTCTTATAAAATAAACTGAAAAATAATAAGAATGAGTTAGATTTGGCAATACACCCGATAAAATTAGCCGCAAAGAAAACGACTTGAAAGAAAATTTCAAGAGAGCTTTGGGACTTCAATCATGTTTTATTTTGGTCAAGCATTAGTTTCATTAGGACTTCAGAAAATCAACTTGTGACAACACATTTTAGAAACAATTTTGAGGGAAAACAACCAATCAAATGCTCCTTACTCTCCGGTACAACAGATTTCATGTCCAACTCATTAAGTGATTATTAACCGTGAAGCCGCAGCGGCTACAGATGGATTCAGACTTGTTTCTTGGTGTACGATGACCAGTACTTCCACATGTCCTTCAGCTGCTCCTTCAGGAGGTCAGAACTGGTAACCAGCTTCACGTGGTGCTTCTCCCTGTTTGGGACAATGTGCTTATTGATATTGTTGGATGTTTGAATCAACTTAACCTCAAAGTCGTGAGACATGATGACCACGTTGGACTTGAAATCTTGTAGGTAATTGTACACTTGCTTCTTCATGTCGGCGTCAAAAGGTTTGTGATCATGGGGAGGGTCTGGTAATGCTGCATGTTAACGGCCTTTGTGATGATGCTGTTTATGGCCTTTGTGATGCTGGCCTTTGTGATGTTGCCCTTGGTGATGGTTACCGTGGCGATGGTGACCGTGGCGATGGTGGCCTTTGTGATGTTGGCCTTTGTGATGTTGCCCTTGGTGATGGTTACCGTGGCGATGGTGACCGTGGCGATGGTGGCCTTTGTGATGTTGCCCTTGGTGATGTTGGCCTTTGTGATGGTGTTTGTCATGGAGGTCATCGTTTACGCGCACTCCTCCATTTACACGCACTTCTTCATTTACACGTACTCCTTCATTTACACGTACTCCATTTACGCGCACTCCTTCATTTACACGCACTCCTTCATTTACACGCACTCCTCCATTTACACACACTCCTTCATTTACGCGCACTCCTTCATTTACACGCACTCCTTCATTTACACGCACTCCTTCATTTACACGCACTCCTCCATTTACACACACTCCTTCATTTACACGCACTCCATTTACGCGCACTCCTTCATTTACGCGCTCTCCTTCATTTACACCCACTCCTCCATTTACACGCACTCCTTCATTTACACGCACTCCTTCATTTACACGCACTCCTTCATTTACACGCACTCCTTCATTTACGCGCTCTCCTTCATTTACACCCACTCCTCCATTTACATGCACTCCTTCATTTACACGC
>JBBPBX010028537.1:7351-36496 GCA_038048925.1 Garcialebias charrua
GAGACCTTCAAAATGGACTTGACTAGATGGTGGTCAAATAAAAGGTGACTGAATTGAAAGCTATAACCTGCATATATGATTTTTTTTAAATTTATTTTTACATATTGTCTTTGGTTTAAGCATAAGTTCCTGTGGGGTTTCTGGGTTTTGTCCTATCTTTTCTGTTTCTTTGTGTTTCATTCACCCCTCAGTGCACCTCCTCATCCTTGTGTTCAGCCCCTGTCTCATCTGTGTCAAATCCCAATCACCACAGGTGTGTGTCTTTAGTGTCTCTATTTATTCAGCTTCCTTGTATCTTGTCAGTTGTCTGTGGATTTTCCTCGAAAGGCTTTCATGTTCTGTCTCCCTATGTGTCTCATCTTTTCCTTCAAAGTTAGCTGCCCCGCCAGTATTTTGTTTGGCTTCTTTAAAATAAACTTAAAGGACAACACCCACCATGTTTTCCATCTGCATCGCCATTAATATTTAGTAGTGACTTAAATAATAAACCAGGAGTGTTTTATTGATATTGTAGAGAAATAACGCTAAATGTGTTATTTCATGACTTTAAGGAGATTTAACGCAGCAGCTCCGGCAAAATCTGCCCCATCTCCATATATGGGCATTGACGTCATTCAAGGATCCATCTTCAGACGGAGACGGAGTGAAAAAGTAGCTTTCTTATTTCTGACTAGAGTAGTTAAAAGTGTTAGCTATGGTGAACAAATTAAAAAAGTTTTCAAAAAAAAAGACTGTTCAATATTTATAATTAATGAGCTCCCTTTTTTAAACAGGAATTGAGACCTCGGTGGAAGACTCGGAATAGAGGCACTTCATGAAGTTCACGTTGAAATAAACACATTCATGTGGTCTTAACATTTTGCTTACATTCAGAAATATATTTTCTTAGGTTTTGTGTGGGGATTTGTAATTCATTCTGAATATTCACATTTTTATTTGAAGTGACAGGTTTGAATCCAATTTTCAAACTCTAAATGCAAATCACTAATGATTTAATTCAGTGTCAGCTTCAGTGCTCATAGGTGCACATCAGACACGCGCTGGGACATTCCTTACATACAGTTATTTTATTTTTTTCCGGAACCAAATTTACTTCACTGCCAAATGAAGCATCTTTTTTGTTGTTGTTTTGTTAAGCAATGGCTTTAGTAGAATCTGTTTGAACAGATACTGAAAGGTCTGTTTGTTCTCATAAGTTTTATATCAAATGAGAAGAGCTTAATCATTTATTTTCCATTGCAAAGTTGTGTCAACTGTTCATTTTCCAAAGAAGACGTTTAGAATGTTAAAAAAAAAACTTTGGCTTTTCTTCTACCCCACTGATACATGTGTTTACCAACTCATGATAATCTTTTTTCAACCACTCTCATCCTTTTAGGCTTCAACTTTTATCCTTTATACCTTTGCAGTCATTTAATTATTGCAGTGAGACAAACAGTCAAAAACAAAATAGAAGAAGCTACTTTTTTTTCTACTTCACTCTTGCAGTTACTTTGTGTTTAATCAGACATACTCATCTCTTTTGCACTGATGATTGATTTACTGATTTAATACTAAACTTAAAAGGCACATATATTCAGATTAAAGCCAGGCTGTTGGAGGTCACTTTATGTTTAATCAGCATAAAATAAAATACATATTTATCCAACATAATTTAAGAGGTGAAGGACATTTTAAAAAACAATGTATTAGAACAACCAGGAAGAGTTTTTGTTTGTCGGTGTGTGGAGTAAATGTATGGAATGGATTAAATGATGAATTTTAAAAAAGTACAACTATAAACCAGCTTTAAAAAAATGATTTAAAAAGGAACTTATTGCAAAATACGCTCTATGAGTGTTTGAAAGTCTATAAATGCAACTGATGATATAAATAGTGTTTAGATACAGTACTGTAATTGTTTGTCTTTAAATATCATGTAAAGTGGACACAAGTTGTATCATTTTGGTTTTTTGACAGTTAATTGATTATAAATTGATGAGTATGAAAGGGGCAGGACATTATAAGATATTGTATCTTCTACCCTTTTCGAACAGAACACATAAAATTTGCATGTCACTTGGGCATAATTATTTGTATTAACTTTTATTTTTTTTGTTGTGTTATCCTATTTTCTTTCTTTTTCTTTCTTGATTGTCTTTTTCTGTCTGTTCGAAATAAATAAATAAATAAATATGTTCCTCAACAACAACAAAAAAATAATAATTATAGTCTGTTCCTTGAAGGGATGCACATCCCCATGCATTTCCTGACAGAGTTGTGGCAACTTAAGAGTTAAAGTTATCGCTGTTTTGGTTGAACATTGAAAATACAGTCATCTGTGAGTCCATGATCAGAGTATATAATGAGGATTACTCTCAGGTACTAACTTAATAAATTTTAGATCAATATTTATAAAATTAATTGACTTAAGGCCGTTTTCATGTTGGCAATCGTTATTTTCCTCTGGGGGCCATCTTGAATTGGTTTGACTGTAATAGGTAAAAAGTTATAGGTGCACGCACATCTAATGATTACATTTTTAAATGTCATTAAAATCTGTCGAGTGGCTCATGAGATATTTTCCTAACAGGAAGAGTTGACTCCCAACACTTATTGACAAAGATTTAAGCAAACATTTCCTGCAATCCGTTAGCTCATTAAATGTGTGTTGTGGATCATTCCCAGCTACCACCACACTAAAATTGATCCCAATACCCATAAAATGACTGAGTTGTAGACATTTCTGGGTCACTAAAATGGTTTTGCCTTTGCAGTCATCTTAATTTGCAAATTTGCATCAACACCAATTGTAGATGTACACCCAGTTAGAACTTTCTGGGAGTTTTGTTAAAAATAGTATAGTGGTTAAAGAAAGATTTTGCCAATAAACACAAATACACATTCACACACAAAAACATTATCACCTTTATTTTGCCTTTTTGTGGCAGGCAATAATTAGAATTGTTGAATTATTTGAACAACCTGGCATCCTGTTAGTCACACATGACTTTTGGCGTCCTTTAAGAGTGCCAAAGTCGAATCCTGGACATGCATTTGATTTCAGACTGATGTCCTGCTGCCCTTTGATTGTATAAAAATGAGTATTTGTGTGAGAAAGAGACAGGGGTGAAGTAAATCTCTACATTTTGAGCTTTGCTGACTTAAGGCTCCCAGAAGAGAAAAGCAAGGGTGAAGGGAGAGGAGAGCAAGAAGAGAGTGTGAATAAAGAAAGTAATTTTGACCTCATATACATTTCAGTTTAACGTCATTCTTGCCTTGATGCAATCTCTCTGGAGGCAGCCGCGCTCACAAACACAGACACAGCCGCTTCCCCCACCCACTCATGTGGACAAAGCTCTTGTGTACGAGCACAGATTGACAGTTGAGTGTTTGCGCTACAGCTCGTTCATCCTTGTTGACTACATTTCTGCAGCCAAGTTGAAAATACATGGTGTGTCAGATGCAGCCTCTCTACAAAGTAAAATCTATTATAGGAGCTACAATTGCTTGCATGCTTACATATGCCAAATATAGCATTAAAAGCCTGAGCACACAAAGACGGGGAAGAAAACAAAACCTGTAGGCACAAACATGATTTATCTCATTGCGCTTTCTGCCTGCAAAGTTATTTCACTTGTGCCAGGGAGCACATTTCCCTCCATCACCATATATAAAGCCCCACTCCTTTTAAAATAGTGTTCGGTCCCCAAGTTGTTCTTAAAAATAGTTTTTCTTGTGTTTTATTAGTGTGCCTTCACTTTTGTGCAGTTTAAGAAGTACTTACTTCAATATCAAAAGTCTAAAAAGTGCACACAATGATACTAATAATAATATTTTGCACGTTTCGCCTGTAGTTTAGGTCCAACGGTGCACAAATGCAAGGATGCGTTAGGTGCCCTGTGACAGTGTCACAGTTACAGAAACATATTTTGACAGAAGCACTCTCAATTGCCATAGTTTCCATCCCTAGATTTGCTTTTTTTGTGATTGTGCATCTTTGTGTGCTTGTTATTCTCTGCATAAACACCGTGCCCTCCTTCTGCGGGCTGACAAGTGAATGCCTTGTTTATTCCTGCAGAGGGGAAAACAGACGGGTGTTGATGCCGTTACTCACTTACCTCAATTTCTCTCCATTATTCTTCCTCTCTGACAATTTCAGACAAACATGAAGCTACGATTGGACATGAAAATGAAATGACCCATTTCAAGCTATTAAATACGTGCACATTAGGACTAATTAGTTTGTTAGATTTTATGGATGTGCCTTTAATGCAACTTCTTTTAAAAGGAGGCAGCTTTTATACATTGCTGGAACATCATGAGAAACAAAAAACAAGTGCACTCAGTAACCCAGTGTATCCAGCAGCTAACTGTAGCACTTCCAGTGTAGCCTGAAGCTGGAAAGCCATATTATTCCTGCCAGAATCACCATGTGATGAGACATTTTGGATGATGTAAACATTTATAAGTTAACTGACTGTTAGCTCTTCAGTTTGGTCTGAATTAAATTTCTATTACTTATTTTTATATATATTTTTTATTATTGATGTTAAAAAAGTAGGGGTGTAACGGTACGCTAAAATCACATTTCGGTTCGGTTCAACTACAAGGAGGGTTCGATTTGGTAAATTTTCGGTACAAAAACAAAGACTTATAAAATGTTTATTTTGTCAAGTAAACAATACGTTTGTATGAAAAAATAAATAAATAATAATAATTAACTTTATTTGTATAGCACCTTCGCCTTGCATTGACCAAGGTGCTTAACAGGACAGAAAATATAAAAACCGGTACAATAAATCAATGAAAATAAAAATAAAAACAGCAGAAATAAAAGGAGGCAGTGGAAATAAAAATGCTACATACTAAAATAAATAAAAGTGACCCATTTGGATGATATTTTAAATAAACAGCACTTTTTATAATAAATAAACTATACTAACAATAATAAAATCTTAATAAATTCAATATAAGACACTGTTGTTTCTTTAGGGTGCATTCACACCAGCCCTGTTCAGCCCGCTTTAATCAAACTCTAGTCCATTTGCCTAGAAAGTCTGTTTTTTTAGGGAGGTGTGAATGCGCAATCAACCTCTGATACGGACCAAAAAAGTGAACTCTGGCCCGCCTAAATACCTAGGTCTCGGTTCGGTTGAAGTGAACTCTGGCACAGTTTGAATGCAGTGTGAATGCAAGTGGACTGGAGACTGCTCCAAAAGCAGGAAGTGGTCTACAGCGTAGGACAAACAAACGCGCATTTAATACCTCATATGGAGCCATCAGCCGCCTTGTGTGAAAAACAACATTTTTCCTGCTCTTCTGCCTCATCTTCTGCTTATGCTGAGTCCGTTGATGAAAAATAACAAAACAGATATCCTAAAACCACTAAAATTTGATGCCCCTCCATATTTGTTTTTATTTACAGAAGTAAGTAAGTAAGCTCAGTGTCTTCTTCAGAGGTTTTTGTGTCGCTTCCTTCTGTTCTTGGTGCAGCGCCACCACAGGCGAGGGGGTGGTGAGGAGAACAGGTTGGCTCAATTGGCTCAGTGCAGTGTGAATGTGAACCGCACCAGATGAAAATGTAAACAGATGTTCTGAACTTTGGTCCCCCTATCGAACCGAGTCTAACGAACTATCAGGTGTGAGAACGACCAAGTTAAAAATTACACGCTGTAAGGTAAACTGACACCTGAAGCTCGGCTAAAACTTTATATCAAGGTTGTTTCAAAGCAAACCAAGAGAGAAAAGAACAACTCCAGAGTCAGTCGTTTTCAACTGCACCAGCTGAGTGCAGGAGAAGGGCACAACTTTACGTACAGGATATTTGTACAAGTACAAGGGATAGTTGTCAGGAGAAGCAGCGCCTGTTTGCACGTAAGCAGGGTCATACTGAGTAAGAGAAAAGTAGAGAGGACAAATATCTATACAAAGTTTGAGCGTGAAACAAAGTAACCATGTTTTGAATTTCAAAAGCTCAGAAAAACACTTCCTGGTAAGATACATGTATACAATTGACTTGGTACTGTACTATAATTTTTATGTCAGTATCATTTCAAAAAGGCATCAATTATTGATGATGATTTCACAGTTAGGAAAATTAAGTAAAAAAAAATAATAAAAAATAGGAAAATTAAGTAGAAAAAAAAAATTAAGTGTGATGTAGTTTGTGTATTAGTTAGAAAAATTGTGTATTAGTTAGAAAAATTAAGTAGAATTATTCATTTTGTGATGTAGTTTGTGTATCACAGTTAGAAAATTAAGTAGAATTATGGGTGATGTAGTTTGTGTATTACAGTTAGAAAAATTAAGTAGAATTATTCATTTTGTGATCTAGTTTATGTATTACAGTTAGAAAAATAAGTAGAATTATTCATTCTGTGATGTTGCTTGAAGGTTATCATTGGTTGAACAAACTGTGAAATAGGGGCAGATATAATAAGATTTCATCTTCTTTCTGCTCCCTTCATTTTATCCTACTTGTATTCTTGTATCTGATGAAACTGTCTTGTATTGTTCTTTTAAAATGAATGAATAAACATCAAATCAAATCAAATCAAATTGATAATTTTAATCGGGGTCTATAAAGCTTCAAATTGTATCGTGACAACACTAATCTTTAGTCCTAACGGTCAGTTGGATCTCATTTGCAACCGAAAGCCTCAATTTCCATATTTGATCCTCCTTCACTAACAAGAACCGTCCTAAACATTCTATTACAGTTTCGAGTTGAACAAATCCGAGGCATCCGTCTTTAAAGTGCACGGCGCATTTGTGAAGGTGTCGTCCGCGTTTTGAGAAGTAATCATGATGGCACTGGTATAAATAGTGGGCGCCAAAGTATTTTTATTCCTGTTTAAAAGTCAACAGCACGCTGCAGCCTTCCACTAATAGGGAGAGTGGCTTTGCATTTACGCAATGTGTTGCTGTGCAGGGGAGAACCATTCTGCCAATCTCAGTTTGTGCACACATCTGAATGTGTTCATATAATGCTTGTATGCATACCTTTATACTTTTTATGTGCTCATCTGCACAATTTTGCATTGGTGCACACACGCGTGTGCTTGTTCTTTCATGCGTCGTTGCACATCCAGTGTGCCCACCTTTGTACGTGCGACGATAACGCTGGTCATCGACGACAGCAGAAGATGAGAATAAGACAGACCGAGGTAGGGCGAGAGATTGGAATAAAAGACGTAAGTGACAACGCCGCAATGCCACATAAAGAAAAAGCGCAGTTGCCAAGGAGGGAGTCGTATTGAGAAAAGACGACAGAGGACTTCTCCAGAGAGATGCACAGCGACCAAAGACACTTTCTGCCACCATAAGCATGTTTAAATTTTGAACAGGCACTTAAGAGGGATAGCACAGAGATGCATATTTCCTCTGAGCAGGCACTTGTGGGCAAAGCAGTGATTTTTCTGAGTATAAGGGACAAAGAGGTGTTTAGAATGAGGGAGTGAAGAGAGGGGAGTTAGAGTGCAGGAAAAGAGGGGAACGAGAGAGATGCAGGCTTTCTTAATGGAGGTGTTTTTGCTTCACTAATTTTAGGACCCATTTAACAGTGGGATTTTTTCTCTCTCTCTCTCCCTGGTGCCTCTGCCTCCCTTCCTTCCATCTCACCCTCTCCTCTCGTCTCCTACATCTCTAGTTAATTTAATGACGGGTTGCCCAATTGCTTTTAGCATTAATATTCCAATACCAAGTGATGTAAATAATGAATGCAGCCTTGCTCCGTTCTTTCTCTCCACCTCACTCCCCTCTCCGGATGATGTTGAGCCCCATCTGTCGTCTCTGCGGTGGCACAGAGCAGTCCCAGAGGATGGGAGAGGAAAGTGGGATAAGAGGGCAAGGGGAGGAAAAGAAAGGTGAATGGGGGTGTGGGGGAGTCAAATGAATCGCTCCAACACGTCTTGTGTCAACACCAAGAATTTCAGTTGTGGTTTTTGTTTCTGTGGGATTAAGAGATTTAAATTTTCTCTTTAAGTTGCTGAAAAGATCAAAGATTCAGGAAAAAACTTTCGCTTCTTGCACACGTACTGAAAAGAAAAGCCGTATATTGCAAGTTACACATTAAATCTGTGTGTTCGTCAGAAAAACGAAGCAGCATATTGCATGCTCTGAACAAATTCATAATTCCTTATTCTTCAAACTGATCCTGTGGAAATGTGCAGTTTCCCTGCACGTTCCTATTGAGTTGGACTCTGTTTTAAATGTTATTTTCTTTTTGTGATATAACTTTTATGAAGTGTGTCTAATCACAGTGTATGGGTGTGAGCATATTTATCAGCTAAAATGGCTGTCTTTGTATCATTTTGTGCTCTGTCTTTACATACAAACAGCTTCTTGCAGCTAAACCTAAAGTCTTGTGAGTGTGAGATACACTTTAGTGCACAATCATTGTAAAGTCAAAGTCAAAGTCAACTTTATTGTCAGAACTGCAATATGTACAGGACATACACAGGATTGAAATTGCGTTTCTCTCAGTCCCTCGGTGCAACAGTAACCATTTAAACACTAAAACACTGAAACATTTAATAAACATAAGCATAAAATAGTAAAAGTGTAACACTGTCCTGAGTTTTTGCATAGTAGTATAAAAGTATGAAAATTTACACCAACACTAAAACACTAAACATTTAATGAACATAAGCATAAAATGAAATAATAAAAGTGTAATACTGTCCTGAGTTTTTGCATAGTAGTATAAAAAGTATAAAAAGTATATCTATAAAATAAACTGAAGGTTCTAGCATTGACATTTGCAAAGAGTGGCAAAGCAGCATATGAGTTAATGTACACAGTATATGTATGAGGTAGTTGATGTTGGTATAGAGGCAAAGTGGCATATGCAGTAAGGCACATAAGGCACATTGGGCATCCTTAAATAAGGCTAGTCAGAGAATACTGTATATGTATCAGCAGTAGTGTAGATATAAAAGTAGTGTAAATGTAAACAGTAGTAATAAATGTAAACAGTAGTAATAAATGTAAACAGTATTAATAAATGTAAACAGTAGTAATAAATGTAAACAGTAGTAATAAATGTAAACAGTATTAATAAATGTAAACAGTGAATGTAAACAGTAGTATGACTATAGGCAGTAATGTAATACAAACATTAGTGCAAATATGAGAAGTAGTGCAAACTGAATGAGCACATGACCGAGAGTTTAGTGAATAACCCGTTTGATGACACAGAGTCCAGTGTTAAAATCTTTGTGTTGAGTGGTAATGTGTGAGAAAGTTTTTTGTGTTAAGGCAGTTCAAATGGGAGGGGAGGCAGAGCAGGCAGAGTGTTTAGCATCCTGACTGCCTGATGAACAGAGCTGTCTCTCAGTCTGCTGGTTCGAGCCTGGAGACTCCTCAGTCTCCTCCCTGATGGCAGCAGTCTGAAGCAGCTGTGTAGTGGGTGTGTGGGATCACCTGCCATGCGGTGGGCTTTCCGAGTGAGGCGTTTGCTGTGTAAGTCCTGCAGTGAGGGGAAGGAGGTGCCGACTATCTTCTCAGCTGCTCTCACAATGCGCTGGAGGCTCTTGCGGCAGGATGCAGTACATGCACCAAACCACACAGTGATGCAGCTGGTCAGGACACTTTCTATGGCACCTCTGTAGAAGGTGCTCATGATGGGGGTTGAAGCTCCAGCCCTTTTCAGCTTGCGGAGAAAGTAGAGACGCTGGTGAGCCTTCTTTGCCAGTGCTGCAGTGTTCCTGCTCCAGGACAGGTCCTTTGAGACGTGCACTCCCAGGAACTTGGTGCTGTCCACTCTCTCCACTGCGGTGCTGTTGATGGTCAGAGGGGCATGTTGGGCATCCCTCTTCCTGAAGTCCACAACAATCTCCTTTGTCTTCTCCACGTTGAGAGTGAGATTGTTGTGTCCGCACCACAAGGCCAGGCGGCTCACCTCGTTCCTGTAGTCCGTCTCATCGTTGTTGCTGATGAGACCCACCACTGTTGTGTCGTCCGCAAACTTGATGAAGTGGTTGGAGCTGTACGATGGTGTGCAGTCGTGTGTTAGCAGGGTGAATAGAAGGGGGCTCAGCACACATCCTTGTGGGGCCCCTGTGTTCAATGTGATGGTGCTAGATGTGTTACTCCCGACCCGTACTGTCTGTGGTCTCCCGGTCAGGAAGTCTAGCAGCCAGTTACACATTGAGGTGTTCAGCCCCAGACTGTCCAGTTTAAGGATGAGCTGTTGGGGGATGATAGTGTTGAATGCCGAGTTGAAGTCGGTGAACAGCATTCTAACATGAGTCCTTCGTGTCCAGATGTGTGAGAGCTGTGTAAGACAATACTTTGAGGGTTTCTCTTTTGCAAATGATAGTTTTGTTTTTGCATTCTCAAATGTTCCACCTCAGTCTGACTTGACGAGCTGAGAAGCAAGGGACAAGTTTGAAAGCAGTATTTGCAAATGACACTTGAAATGTTGCGCTTGGAACACCCTAAATATGATTTGCTGTTAATTTCACATATTTGTGTGAATCCTGGTTGAAGCTGCGACGACCTCAGCTGAAAACTTTTTATCAGCTCAACCGGGTGTGTGTTTGGAGTTGATCACATTTGGGCGTCTTCACTTCTTTTTACATTGACCTTGAGTTTTATTTGGACTGTTTATGCAGAAATGTTGGCTTTGAACGTGTCAAGAATAACCATTTCGCTTTTTTCGTATAAAACAATTGTGATTTCCATTCTGTTTGACTTTCACCTCTGACTGAATTCTTATTCAGATCACAAATTACAACAGTACAACACTGTGGGGTCTCCAAGTCTAATTTAAGTCAGGAACACTTTTAGACATCAGAGTGGGTGATCATAGGATGGAAAAGTTAGAGAGCTGGTGTCTGGTTTAGACTTGAGGCCTCTTGCAAACTAATAATGAGTGGAGCCAATTAATTTTGACTCTGCCAACAGATGGCTAAAGCCACATGGCAGCCGCTAAGGGAGGTACTTCTCTTTCCTCTCACTCTTTTCTATTTCCCTTTAACTGTCTCTGTCCGTCTCTCCATCTGCACTCACTGTTAGCCCCCTGCTATGTGTGAGTGTCTCCTAAAAGGATAGTTCAAATCTTTTGAAGATGGGGTTTTGTAGAAAAGTTGTGAACAAATAATATCTGACCTGTTGTAGATGGAGTTTAATTTTGACCAGAATGATGAGCCAATGGTTTATCTTGGCGTGGTTGTGATCCAGATAAACTTTTACACTGCTGTACAATTTGCACCAATTGATGTAGTCCCTCGTTTGTTGCGGGGGTTCAGTTCCAGACCTGACATGACTTATTTCTTGTGAATCTTGTGTTTGTAAAGTTTAATTAGACATGACTTCGTTTTGCAAAAAAAAAAAAGTGTTTGGCTGAAAGCAGCGGCAGAAATAATTACAGTATTGGCTTCTGGGAAATGAAGTCCTGTTGAGTGGCAGTTACAGTGTAGGCCAGGGCTATTCACTGGTGGCCTGCAGGTGACTTCAATTTTTTTTTGGGGGGTAGGGTGGGGTTTGGGTTCTGTTTATTGCATTTATGATTCAATGCAACAAAATAAACACATTTAAAAGGCAACTGATCATTGTAAACTTTGGTTTATTTACATAATGATTTTAATTGCTGGATGTCTATTCCCCAAGCTGTTGGCTTTCAGAAACTGTGGCCCCCTGAGCAGTTTTGTTGAATAGTCCTGTAGGCTTATTGAAAGAAAACTACAAAATGGTGGCACCTGTCCGAATTTTTCATATTTTTTTAAAACTTTTTCTCAACCACGTGAGTACAATAATATTACTGT
Source organism: Garcialebias charrua (assembly GCA_038048925.1). Taxonomy (NCBI): domain Eukaryota; kingdom Metazoa; phylum Chordata; class Actinopteri; order Cyprinodontiformes; family Rivulidae; genus Garcialebias; species Garcialebias charrua. The sequence goes on from JBBPBX010028537.1 coordinate 19,102, forward strand.
AAAGTTGACAATTGTGTGTCGTGTACTGTACTGCATTATACATTTTTTTTTCACAAACCACGATAGAGTGAGTCTGCGAAAGTCAAACCACCAAGTAGTAAGGGGTTACTGTAAATGTTATAACACATATCCTTGGTGTGCAATGTGAAGGTTAGTATAATCATGTTTGCATAAACTGCTATGAAAGTTTAGAGATTGGAGTCAACTTGAATAACCCATTAGATTCAAGGTTCAAGGATTCAAGGTTTTTTATTTGTAAAATTATATGTATTTTTGTCAGGGCCGGCCCAAGGCATGAGAGAACTAAGCAGCTGCTTAGGGCCCCGGGGCCACTAGGGGGCCCCCTAAGTGGAATAAAAAAAAAAATTGGTAATGATTTCAATATGATTCTATTTAATATTGTAAGTTCAGCTTTTGCGATTTATTGCATACATTTACATAGTTTTTAGAACTAATTATTTAGCTTTAATTGTTTTATTTTTATGTTTTACTAAAATCCATTTCATGTGGATTCAAGTAATTGTTAATTTACATTATTTAAAGTACTCTGGCACAATAATTTCCTGTGCGGGATCAATAAAGTTCTATCTTATCTTATGTTAAGAATTTCCTTGATATTTGTTATTTTAATTTATTTAGTTTGTTTTTGCAAAATTTAATTTATTTTTATGCATCTAGGTTATTTTATAAAAAGAAAAAAGTCACATTTTTGTCATCTGTGTATGTTCCCATACTTGACAGACGAAATTGGTCTCTGCATTTAACCCAACCACCACCAGGTGGTGCAGTGAGCAGCCGTAGTCAGCGCCCGTGGAGCTGGAGAATTAGGTGTGCACTCATAGACACCCCAAGCTGTGTAGTGGCCGGGGCGCGAACCCGCGTCCTTCGGGTCCCAAGTCGGAAGCCCTGCCACTACACTTTGTTGTTCATCTTGCACTAAAAAATACTTTTGAACATTACTGTTGCAGTTCTTTAAAACCAAAGGTAAACCAGACAACACTTTTGCTGTAAAATACAATGCACACTGGTGATTTTTTTTTCTCTTGATACTTTTAGTACCACAAGATCACATGTGTCAAACTCAAGACCCATGGGCCAAATCCAGCCCGCCATAACCATTTCTGTGACTCCACAGAGACAGAACTTCAAGATAACAGTTGTGTGCTTCAGTATTACTTTATTAGTCAAATCAAATCAGTTTTTTTGTTTATAATGACAAATTACTCACACATAAAATATTTAATTTTTAGAAGTAGTCATTGAATGCAGAGCAAGTTATATTTTACCAATTTGTTAATACAAAGTAGGTCATTTTATCAATACATTCTGCCATGTCCTGCCTTTGGAGGAGATTCATGATCTTGATGTGGTCCACAATGAAAATGAGTTTGATGTCCCTGCACTGGATGATACTGTACATATAGGATCATTTAAACAGGGCTGTCAGAGTTGCAATGAGTTTATGTTAGGTGAATGATCTGATCATCTGACTGTTTATTGCACAGAAATAAAGGGCCCCAAAAATGTTTTGCTTAGGGCCCCATGGAGGCTTGGGCCGGCCCTGATTTTTGTTTAATTTTGAACTAAATTGTGTACACAGGTTCCCAGTTACATCCAACAATGAAATGTAAAAGAAAAACAGCATAGGATCTCAGATATGAACTAAGAAAAAGTTAACTAAAAATACACCAAGCACTCGTAGCATAAAAAAAATTAACTCAAAACATTACTTCGAACAGCAGCACGAACATGAGTCTATGTGGGCAGATGAGCATGAATGAACACAGCTACATGAAAACAGATCAGCAGCAACATGATGTGATTTTTTCACAGTGATTATTCTGGTTAGATATTCATGAGTCTTTACAGCCACAGGGTAGAAGCTGTTCCTCAGTCTAGTGGTTCTACACTTAATGCTCCTTAACCTCCTTCCTTAGGGGAGAGGGGCAAAAAGTGTGTGTGCTGGGTGAGTGAGGTCCTTCATGATGCAGGTGGCCCTCTTCTTGCATCTGGAGGTGTACATGTCTGTGATGGTGGGGAGACTGACTCCAACAGACTTCTGTGCAGCCTTCACCACTCTCTGCAGAGCTTTTCTTTCTGCAGCTGTGCAGCCTCTATGCCACACGTTGTTGCTGGAGCACAGGATGCTTTCCACTGCACATCTGTAGAAGGAGGTGAGGACTGAGCTTCTCAGACCAACTCGCCTCAGCCGCCTGAGGAAGTAGAGTCTTGTTAATCTATTAATTAATAGAGATTTGTTAATCCTGTCAGAATTAAACACAATACCTCCAAATCGATGCTATCTACAACAGGTAAAACATTAATTATTCACATCACAACAGAACATATTTCAAAGGTCTGAACTTTGTGTTTTTTTTCTATAACACCCATGTAGTACATTGATTTAAGGCTATAAAGGCTGTGGACGTGAGTAAAATAAATGCGCATTCTCAAAGTGGTCACCTCATCATACAGTGTGTAGTCCAACAAGAGACAGAAAATAGTCTGTGTTTGCATTTCTAGGATTTATGTTTGTTGGTAGAACACAATGTAATGAAAGTGGAGAAAAAGCAATGGATAAATGGTGGAAAAGGGTTTTGGTGTTATGACTGCATTTGTCCGCAGCTTTGCTTGCTGGTGTAAACCACTTCGGCATCATATCTTTACCCCCCACAAACACCCCCCGCGACACACAAATGCACACACACGCACACATAGATAGCGAGTGGGAGAGGGAGCGAGAAGCCACACGACAACCACTCCAGTGTTTCTGCAACCAAAGCCATTTGTGAGGAGTTTCCCTGAGTACTTGAGTGGGAAAACACATTAAAGTTTAACCAGTGCAGGAATGAAAGGAAGGTAGACAAAACAACAAAAAGGGGACATCAGTGTCACACAGACTAACCTCACATGCATTATTTCATCGTGACTAAAAAAAGTAGGCTGAGTTAATTAAAAAATATAGCTGAAAAGGCCAAAAGAAGCTTATTCTACCAGAAGGAAGCAGAAAAAACTGAAATGAGCTAAAATATATATATATTTTTGAATTGGCTTAAAAGCTAAAATTAGCATCAAAAGAGCTAAATATTGGCTGAAATAGCAGAAAAAGATGAAACTAGCAGAAAAAAGCTGAAAGGAACATAACAAGTAGAGATTAGCATAAATAAGTTAATTAGTCTGAAAGTAGCAAAAATGTCCATGAAAAACTTGAACTTGTCTGAAAACAACTAAAATTTGCTAAAAATAAAATATAGCTGGGAAGGTAGACCAAGCTTAAATTAGCAGAAGAAAGCAGAAAGAACATGTTTGGCTTAAAGAAGAAGAAATGAGCACAAATAAGTGGATATTTTTTTTCAACAAAGCTAAAATTAGCAACAACAAAAAAACAGCTGAAAAGTAGCTAAAAAGCAGAATGAATCTTATATTGTCAGGAATAAGTGGAGAGAGCACATTTTTGTTGACGTAGGCTTAAAAAGTTTAAATGAGTGCAAAAAATGTGCATAAAAAAGGCTAAATAATAGCTGAAATAGCAGGTAAAGCTGAAACTTGCATAAATTAGCTGAAAGGAGCATATAAACTTAAATTAACAGATAAAGTTAGAAAAAGCACAAAAATGTTGCAGTTAGCAGAAATAATCTAAAAGGATCACAAACAAGCTGGGGAAAAAAACAGCTGAAATTAGCTGAAAGTAGCTGAATTTTCTTTTAAATTTGCATGTGGAAGCTGAACCAGAACAAAATAGGAAAGGAACCGTAAAAAGTTGTAAACAGATCAAAAGATTTGAAGGATGTAAAATGAGCTCAATTCATTTTCTATGAGAAAAAAAAAGTGGCAGAAAAGGCTAAATATTTCAAACAGCTAAAGTTGCACCAATACCAAAATTCATAGCACCCTTCTCCTGAACGAGTTGAACATTTTGATATGATTTGTGGAAATAGCACAAAAATTGCAAATGGAAGATGCTGAAAAATGTATAGAAAAATGGATCACAATAGTGTGGATGCTTCATAAACATTCACACTATTACATTACCACTATTGAGTAACATGACCTATTGTGAACAACTGTGTGTGTTTTCTGCCGCAGATGGAGTCAAATGTTTACTGTGTGTCACTGATTCAATTATTATATATTTTTTAAATCACACACCTTTGCTGCATCACTTTCTATCCCTGTACAAGTTTTCCTCTTTTTACTAAATATTGAATGGTATAGGGAGCAGAAGAAAAAAAAAATAGAAACAGAAAAGAGGGAATGGGGTGAGAATGAAGGGGCTGTGAAAGTAGGGAACAGATGGGGTAGCTGGCAAGCACGTGGCACACTTTGCATGGGAGTGCATGTGTTTGTGCACGACACACAATAGTGGTAATTATCCTAGCTGCTGAGTGCACAGAGGGCTTGGCAGTATAGGGTCTGATGGGGGGTGTGGGGAGGTAGAGGGAAAGGGGACAGGCAGTCAAACAGTAATATAATCATAGTTCTTTGTGTGAGCGAGAGCAGAGGGCAGCTCGGTGTCAGCTGTTATTGAGTGCTTATCCCCTAACGGCCTCCCCTGCACGCACACACACACGTTTGCACAGCCACGTCAATAAAATCGCACTGTTCATACATTTATGCTCAACCACTTTCGCACGCCAGTTCCTCAGAATTTTTTTTCAAGCTAATCTAATGCGTTTGAAGTCTTCCTGGTGGTTGTGACAGGTGACAATTTGATCTGCTGATGTCAAGCCTAATCACTATAGTAACCAGCGTTGTTGTAACTTAACTTCACTCAGAGCTTTGTTCGTCCTTCTGCTGGTCCTTTGTTGCTGTTGTTGGTGGAATACCTGCTGCTTGTTTAAAGACCAAAGTCAAACATTTGTACAAATGTTTCGACATACTTGTATTGATTACAAAAAATATGTCACAAGTTTACATTATGAATACAGTACCTGTATGCTTCTGTTTCCTACATGATTTTTATTGAGGTTCTATTAAAGCACTTGTTTGTTTGTTTGTTTATTTATTTATTCGTTTTATAAAAATACACAACAATAATACATACAATAGGAGAAAATAAAAGACAAGACATATATTAAACGAAAGGTGGCAGAAGAAGAAAAAAATCTTATTTTATCTGCCCCTTACATTCCAATAAACAATTCATACAACCAACTCATTTGATTTCCAAGATAATGAACAACTGAATTTTTAATTTTTACCTATACAATTTCTAAATTCCAACACATTTAAATATATGTTTTTACCCATTTAAACTTAATTATTTTTTTGAATACAACCATTGATTGAACCACTTTAATATCTGACTCCAATTCATTCCATAACCCAATTCCTTGAACTATGGGAGATCTTCCCCTCGAACTAGTCCTAAAATGTGGCTTCACAAATACATTTGTCCCCTTAAGATTGTAACTACTCGTTCTTCTAACAAAATACTTCTGAATATTTGAAGGAAGTGCATTATTCTGTGCTTTATACAAAACTAACAAAATATTATAATCAACTAAATCATAAAACTTCAACAGTTTCATTTGATAAAACAAAATGCTTGACGGATGATGGAAATTCTTTCTGGTGATAATTCTAACAACTCTCTTCTGCAATATAAAAATTGGCATTGTAATTGATTTACACGCCGTACCCCAAACGCTTAATAATTTATGGAAAAAAAATGTGTAGAATACACAGAGTTGTATAGAAATGTTGCATTTTTTTTAATTCCATGCTACTACTGTACTTTGTTCTCAGTAAAGGGAAGTGGTGGCACTGAGAGAAGGCTACCTGTGAGTGAATAATCATTGGTTTGATTCCCAGCATCCAAAACAGGGTGGAAAGGTGCCTCCCTTGAGCAAGGCCCTTAACGCCCCCAACCCAGCTGCCCCCTGAGTGCATAAGACGGCAGCTCTCTGCTCTAGTGATGTGGACAGCAGTAGCTCCATAACCAAGGACATCTGGCAACAAAAAGCCAAATCTTAGTTCAAGTTTGCTCACCTTGGCGACCCCTGAAGATGAGAGCAGCCAAAAGAAGAAACAAATAATAATTTCTTCTCAGTAGCATACACACAAATTCATGCGCACTTATCCAAGACCAATTGGCTGAATGGTAAGTTTATTAATTAACTTCACTAAGCAGGAAGTTGGAGATTACACTCATAGGAGGTTGGTGCAACCAGACTTCTAATCTGCAGAGTAAAATTAACATCAGTGGAGAATATTTAAGAAATCATCGTGCAAAAAATAGGAGAAAATAAAACGTTTATAATGTTTCATATTAACTATCCCATCCATTTTCAGTCAGTCATTCATATTTTATTTTTTAATTATTTAAGTTGGGGAGGGGGGTGGGCGGGGGGTATTAGGGGGCACTTTACTCTGTCCATGAATATGAGCAAAAGTCACAATGTCAAGCCCCATACGACCAAAATAGCATTTGTGTAACACATCTAATTATAATGTTCACTTTCAGAATTTACTCATCTTTAGGACTGTTTCTTCAGTGCAAACTTTTAGGTAGGATACATATTTTTCTGTTTCATAAGGTGCCACATGGGTACCCATTCCCTCACCCAAAAAAAAAGAAGAAGAAGATGGAAAAGGACGAACAAGCAAAATAAATGTTGCATCAAAATAAGTTCTGACTACAGTAAATTTATCATTCAATCAACCTTTATTTATACAGGTTAGTCTCAATGAATCACGGGGACTCATTTACACTCATTTACACTCATTTACACCACCAGCCTGATCAAGAAAGCTCATCAGAGACTCTACTTCCTCAGACGGCTGAGACGAGCTGGTCTGAGAAGCCCAGTCCTCACCTCCTTCTACAGGTGTGCAGTGGAGAGCATCCTGTGCTCCAGCATCAACGTGTGGCATGGAGGCTGCACAGCTGCAGAAAGAAAAGATCTGCAGAGAGTGGTGAAGGCTGCACAGAAGTCTGTTGGAGTCAGTCTCCCCACCATCACAGACATCTACGGTACACCTCCAGATGCAGGAAGAGAGCCACCTGCATCATGAAGGACCCCACTCACCCAGCACACACACTTTTTGCCCCACTCCCCTCAGGAAGGAGGTTGAGGAGCATTCAAGCTAGATTCATACTTGACGCGTCGCGCAGCGCGCGAGGGTGCGCGCTCCAAAAGTGACGCAATTTCACAGTCCCCGCCCCTGCGCGTTGGCCCCGCGCGTGGGATTAGCGCGTGACGTGCACCTCTGAATTTTTGAAACTCCGCAAGCCTCTGCGCGCGCGGTGGGCGCTACGATTTGATTGACAGGTCCCCACCGACAGCCTTCACCCTCTTCACGCCGGAGCCTGCAGCTGTTTGCGCCGCTGTGGTCGTGGAGACGGAGTCGCGACGCATGGAGGAATGTTTTGTGACACAAAATGTATTAAATTCTCCTTCGTTCCTGATCTGGAGTCGGACTTTTCTTTTGTTTTTTCGCCAAAAGTCACGTGATCGCTTTCTCCTCCGCTGACTCCATGCATTAAAGCCGCAAATAAAGACAACAGTTCAGCACGCGAGCAGAAAGCTATTTGTTTTTGTTGTGTGATTTCAAACAGTTCTTCTTCTACGGTAGATTTCTTCTTCTACACCTTTCAACATATGCACAGGTTTTAGAGGGTACTGCCTCCTGCTGGTCCGTAAAAGAACAGCACTTTGCCATGCGCCGCTGTGCGTCAACCATAAACACAGAGCCGACACTGTAAACGCATTTCGCCGCACGGCTGTGTGCACGCGCGGCGCGCGCGCTCCAGCCTGCGGACCAAAGCGAAAGTCTAACTCAGCCTTAAGTGTAGAACCACTAGACTGAGGAACAGCTTCTACCTTGAGGCTGTTAGACTCATGAATAAATAACCAGAATAATCACCGCAAAATATCACAACATGCTGATGCTGATCTGTTTTCTTGTTGCTGTGTTCATTCGTGCCCATCTGCTCATACAGACTCATGTTTGTGCTGCTGTTTGGAGTAATGTTTTTCTATGATATTGGTTAGTGAATTTTTAGTTGATATTTTTCTTAGTTTATATCTTAGATGTTATTACTGTTTTTCTTTTACATTTTATTGTTGGATGTAACTGGGACCCTGTGTACATAATCTCATTTCATCACATGTACCACATGTGCTGCAAATGACAATAAAGATTCTCTGACAAGAGAGACATGCTCAAGAAAGATACCATATAAAGTGCAGACAATAATTCAACGAAAAGCAACTAAAATCAAATAAGTTATAAACACAGTCAAATCAAGACGCCATATAAAACAAGGTAAAACACTAAAAACGAGCACATTTGCTTTAATATTTCTATTGACTTCTATTTCTATTTTTGTTGATAAATCACAATAAATCAAATTGTTCACATCGATGGATGCATTAAGTAAGTGTGTGTATACATATATAGTATTTTGTTATGGAGCAGAGATGGGCAGACAAATATAACAGCTGAAGCATTATGAGTCTGCAACATTAAAGTTCGTGTTCGGATGTGTTGTTGTGATGTATGATGCCTGTTTAGCACTCATAAATAATTCTCTGACCTGGTCTTGATCCTTCAGCCCAGAGGAAATCCCTCTACAGATCAGGAAAAAAATCATCGGCCACATTTTATCCTGACCTTTTCCTTCCACAAGCAGTCCACCTTCTGCAGACAACCCTCCTTCAACGTGGCCTCTTTCGACCATCTCTCCTTTTTTCTGGCTCTCCTGCAGCTCTGCAGGGATCAGCTTAGCTTCCACACATACGTGATGATAAATAAATGTTTCTCTTTGTCTCTTCATCAATAATGCAGGCTTACTTTAAGTGCTGCTGTGGGGGGCTTAACGTTCTTTGTCTTTTTCCCTCCTTTGTTCCCTTTTGGCTCATTTTCTTCCACCTCACCTGCATCCCTCCAGCTGATAGAAGAGAGGGGGAACTTGGAAAAGCTCTTAGAATCTCCTCCAGTCACTCCAGATGTACCTGTTGCTTTGTAAAAGAGCAGTAGGGATAAGGGCGAGCAACATGAGATATAAAACAGGAAGGACAAAACAAACTTAAGGGAAAACAAAGAACTCTTTGATTATACTTTGACCAAAATGGCCAATCACGTACAGAGTGTGTTGAGATTAGCTCTGCATCTTCTTGCATTTATCATGCAGAGCTAAGAGAAAATCTTGTGTGCACCTTAATGTTTTACTTTTTGAAACAAAATGTAGACATCTAAAAAGTTGTCATTAAGGGTATTGCTCTCATCCATGAAATAATGTTTTTTACCATACCATCCATCCATCCATCCATCCATCTTCTTCCGCTTATCCGGGGTCGGGTCGCGGGGGTAGCAGCCTAAGTAGGGAGGCCCAGACTTCCCTCTCCCCAGCCACTTGGAGCAGCTCCTCCGGGGGAATCCCAAGGCGTTCCCAGGCCAGCCGAGAAACATAGTCCCTCCAGCGCGTCCTGGGTCTTCCTCTGGGTCTCCTCCCGGTGGGACATGCCCGGAACACCTCACCAGGGAGGCGTCCAGGAGGCATCCTAACCAGATGCCCGAGCCACCTCAACTGGCTCCTCTCGATGTGGAGAAGCAGCGGCTCTACTCCGAGTCCCTCCCGGATGACTGAGCTTCTCACCCTATCTCTAAGGGAGAGTCCAGCCACCCTGCGGAGAAAACTCATTTCAGCCGCTTGTATCCGAGATCTTGTTCTTTCGGTCATAACCCAAAGCTCATGACCATAGATGAGGGTGGGAACGTAGATCGATCGGTAAATTGAGAGCTTTGCCTTTTGACTCAGCTCTCTCTTCACCACGACAGACCGGTACAGCGCCCGCTTCACTGCGGACGCTGCACCTATCCGCCTATCGATCTCACGCTCCAGTTTTCCCTCATTCGTGAACAAGATCCCGAGATACTTAAACTCCTCCACTTGGGGCAGGACCTCCTCCCCGACCCGGAGAGGGCATGCTACCCTTTTCCGGCTCAAGACCATGGCCTCGGATTTGGAGGAACTGATCCTCATCCCGGCCGCATCACACTCGGCTGCAAACCGCTCCAGTGAAAGTTGTAAATCACGAACTGATGAAGCCAGTAGGACCACATCATCTGCAAAAAACAGAGAAGCGATTCTAAGGTCACCAAAACGGATCCTCTCAACACCTTGGCTGCGCCTAGAAATTCTGTCCATAAAAGTTATGAACAGAATCGGTGACAAAGGGCAACCTTGGCGGAGTCCAACTCTCACCGGAAACGAGCCTGACTTACTGCCGGCAATGCGGACCAAGCTCTGACACCGGTCGTACAGGGACCTAACAGCCCTTATCAAAGGGCCTGGTACCCCATACTCCCGGAGTACCCCCCACAGAACCCCCCGAGGGACGCGGTCGAATGCCTTCTCCAAGTCCACAAAGCACATGTAAACTGGTTGGGCAAACTCCCACGCACCCTCCAGGACCCTGCTGAGGGTGTAGAGCTGGTCCAGTGTTCCACGACCAGGACGAAAACCACACTGCTCCTCCTGAATCCGAGGTTCGACTATCCGACGGACCCTCCTCTCCAGAACCCCTGAATAGACCTTACCAGGGAGCAGGGCCGGCCCAAGCCTCTTTGGGGCCCTAAGCGAAATTTGGATGGGGGCCCTCTGTTTCTACTAATAATGTGAATTACTGCAATCAACGGTCAGATGGTTTTATCATTCTCCCACCTGATAAAACATATTGCAACTCTGACAGTCCTTTTTAATGTATATTTGTAATTTATTGCAGGGATGTCAAACTTATTTTAATGTTGGACCACATCAAGTTCATGACTGTCCTCAGAAGGCCAGACATGGCAGAATGTACAGTAATCTGAAAATGATCTGGAGCACAAAGAGCAATTATAGAAGATGTTATGCAGTTAACTTACCAGGTAGATCATCTGCAGTTGCACACACAGATGAGACAGTGGGCACAGAAGATCGGGATACTAGACGTAGCTCTGCAGAGGATGGAGATGGACCTAAGATGAAAACAAAAAAAATTGTTATGTTAGATGTCATATCACATTAACAATTATGTTGCTTACTTTTTTAAATAAAAAGTTCAACTATTCTTATACCAGTGTGTTTTTGCTTATAATAAAAAGGAATCTGCCAGTACACCAACTGAAATTTATTTTAAAAAATTGTAAATAATTTGGTTGTCTAAGTGTCTGATTTTAGAAATAATATCAGAATTATATCTCAAGATGGTTAAACAATTATGTGAAAGAGGTTTTGCTTACCAGGTAGTTCAGCAGTAGTTGCAGACACAGATGAGACTTAGCTCTGTAGAGGATAGAGATGGACCTAAGATGAAAATAACAAAAAATGTAGTTATGTTACATGTCACATCATACTTATAATTATGTTGTTCACTTTTTTATGGAAAAGTATAAAGGATGGAGTGGATGGAGAAAAGTTTCAGGAGTGATTTGTGACAAAAAGGTGTCAGCAAAGGTCAAAGGAAAAGTTTACAAGACAGTGGTGAGACCAGCTATGTTGTATGGTCTGGAGACAGAGACATGGACAAAAAGACAGGAGAAAGAACTGGAAGTGGCAGAAATGAAGATGCTGAGGTTCTCCTTAGGAGTGACAAGGATGGATAAGATCAGGAATGAGATCATCAGAGGTACAGCACATGTTGAACAACTGGGAGATAAAGTTAGGGAGGCCAGACTGAGATGGTTTGGACATGTCCAGAGGAGGGACAGTGGGTATATTGGTAGAAGGATGTTAGAAATGCAGCTGCCAGGAAAAAGACAAAGAGGAGATATATGGATGCAGTTAGAGAGGACATGGAGGTAGTTGGAGTGAGGACAGAGGATGCAGAGGACAGAGTGAGGTGGAGGAGGATGACTCGCTGTGGCGACCCCTGAAAAGGGAAAAGCCGAAAGAAGAAGATAAAAATACTTTCATACTTTGCATTTTTGCTTGTAGTAATAAAACAAATCAGCCAGTAAAACTGAAATTTTCTTCAGACATGTTTAAACAGTATTTGTTCCTCCAAAGTCTTCTATTTTCTGCTTACGTTGTAAATTAAATTTTTACGAGTTAGTTTAGGAGTTATAAAAAGGATGTTATGCAGTTAACTTACCAGGTAGATCAGAAGTGATTGTAGTGGGCACAGAGGATGGGGATGATGCTACACTTTGCTCTAAAGAGGACAAAGATGGACATAAGATGAAATACATACTGTACATATGCACACACATTCCTTGCATACTTTCATTACAGACTCTGGAGTGTAATTGCTATAACTAAAAATTAATTGTATGCTGCATGGTGAGTCTTTCTGTAGTTGATGCACTGCACAGCTGAGCCTGGTAATGTGGACTGGCACTGAGATTCTGTGCTGACAAAATATTTTAACAGTGCTCCTGCAGAATTTCACCTAAAATTTTTTTTATTTTAGTCAAAGAAATTATCATGCTCAACAGTCCACAACATATTTCAAACTCAAGCATAGCTATAAGCTGTTAATATATCAATACTGTATAGCCTGATGTAAAACATTTGACTAGCAAATGTTATGTATTGTGAAGTTTTAATTATTACTATCAAGTGTTAGCAAAAACACTGTTTTGAACCAAAAAATAAATAAAAATGATATACCGTAGTGCCAATCAACTCACATAAAATTAAAACTCAGTTATTAACAAGTACAAACACAGCAGTGCTAGCCAGCTGTTTAGCAGCTGCACAAATATTTTTTGATAAGAGACGTACTTTGTACAAACATACCTTTATCTTGCTGTTTTTTTATCTTCTTCTTTTTTCCTCGTCCTTTTTTTCAGCCCCTGAAGGATATATGCCCTTTTTTGCGACATTATCTAGCGTTAGTTACGTGTCACGTGTCAGGTGCTTAATTAGCTTGTGTGCGTACTTCACATTGCGGCAAGGAGCTCAGAAACCTGTGAAACCTGTAAAACGGGATACCGGGGCCCCCACTAAGGGGGTTCCCAACTACCTGTCATTTCTTTCTTTCCTTTCTACTAGAGCAATTTCTACATATTCAAGTATACATATACACACAAATATATGATATATATGTTATATATATCATTATGAAAATAAAAAACTGAACTTTATGATGAAGTTGTGTGTAATAGAATCATATAATTAAAAAAATGAAATAAAATTTATAAAAACCCAAAAAAATCAGCTCCTCTTTGGGGGCCCCCTTGTGACCCTGGGGCCCCAAGCGCCCGCTTACTCTGCTTATGCCTTGGGCCGGCGCTGCCAGGGAGGCTTACCATACTTACTTTTTACCATACCATACCGTTTTATTTATAAAGCACTTTAAACAGGAACAAGACCAAACCAAAGTGCTGAACAAACAAACAAACAAACAACAGGCAACACACACAATGAATTACAAAACGAAAGACATAAAAAAACATTGCAGATCATAAATAAAACAACCAAACACAGATCAGCTGGTGTTGAAAGCAACAGAATAGTAGTGAGTTTTTAACCGGGATTTGAAAACTGAGAGGGAGGGGCCTGTTTGACGAGCAGCAGTAACTCGTTCCAGAGTCTTGGGGCTGCTACAGAGAAGGCCCTGTCACCTCTGCGCTTAAGGCGAGTTACTGGAACTCTTAAAAGAGCTTATGTAGTAAAAATGTGATATTATGTAGTAAGAACGTGATAATTATATAGTAAAAACGTGATGTTATGTAGTGAAAACGTGATCTTATGTAGTGAAAACGTGATATTATGTAGTGAAAACGTGATAGTATGTAGTGAAAACGTGATAAGTATAGATGTAGAAACGTACTCATCCACATGGTGGCAGTAGTAGGCTTTTTTCCTGCATGGAAAACTGGTAAAAAGAGTAAGAACAAGTTTGCCCGTACGCTGTATATGTACTGTGTGTGTGTGTGTATATAAACACACAGCACACGCACACACACCCAAAGGGAGCATGACAGGTTTGGTGTTCTTCTGACATACCTCAATGATGTTCAGACAAGTAAACAGAACAAGCTGTTTGTCCAAACAGTCAGCCATTACGTGTTAGCATGCAGGCTAAAAACAACGTATGGGCGAACTTGTTCTTACTCTTTTTACCAGTTGTCCATGCAGGAAAAAAGCGTACTACTGCCACCATGTGGATGAGTACATTTCTACATCTATACTTATCATGTTTTCACTACATAATATCACGTTTTTACTACATAATTATCACGTTTTTACTACATAATATCACGTTTTTACTACATAAGCTCAAAAAATATTATTTCATGGATAAGAGCAATACCCTTCCATAATTATCAGACAACTTCACCCTTTAAATTTTTTTAACCACATTGTACTAGCCTGGTTAAAACTAGACCCTTGTCCTTCACTTTGCTTCGTACTAGGGTTTGGACTTTCTCCATAGAGAACCGATTCTTGCTGGAGGCGTGGCCTCTGCTGAGGTTACCCAATCGTTAACGTTTGGCCGTGACGTATGTTGCGCGGAGCTGCGTTGGAAGGCGAGGGCCAGTTATATGGCAAGCCCTTTTAACATTAAATCGGATTCACAGCACTTACAGGCTAACTGTTCAGATAAACAGCTCAGAAACCACTCGGTGGATATTTTTTCTGCTACCAGTGTGTAATTATATGGCTTTAATTTACTAGCTGTTGGCCTGGATGAAACATTTGAGATAAAATTCAATTTTTTTATAATTTATTTTCGTAGCGCCCCCGAGGCTGTTTGGAAAAAGTCAAACCAAAACAATTTAAATCCAGCAGATTTGACCATTTTGTGAATTGATTAAGGAACGGTTAAGCTCAGGAACCCTTGTGCTATAACGTCAGCTAAGAAATATATTTTTTCTCAGCAAAGAAATAATAGTTTTTACCGTGTTTTCTTGTAAATTCCTTCGTGCCGGCAGCCATTTTGAGCAGGGCAAACTGCGCATGAAATCGACGTCGTTCAAAACTCCGCCTTCTGTTCTCTGATTGGACCAGCCAAAAATCTGCCAGTGAAATCCTTCTGAATGGGAGAAGTCCCAGATGGAGCAGTGAAGGGAAACTAGATTGAGCGGAGCTGCGTAGGAAGGTGAGGGCCAGGCTAATATTGTACTAGCCCTCTGGAAAAAAAAAATCAACATTCTGTATTTGTAAAAAATAAATAAACACTGTAATTGGTTTAGAGCAAGGACTTAAAATCAAACTGTGTAGCAGCTTCTCATAAGGTTTTATGTAGATGTTTATTTGTTTTAAATATTGTTGTTTTTATTTTATTTTGATCAGGACATGTCTTTTATCCCCCACATTAAAAATATTACTAGAACCACCTTCTTCCACCTGCGTAATGTCACTACAATTAGAAACATCTCATCTGAAAATGATGCAGAAAAACTGGTTCATGCATTTGTCACGTCTAGACTGGACTATTGCAATGGTTTGTTATCTGGGTGTTCAAATACTTCTTTGAAAAGTCTTCAGTTGATCCAAAATGCTGCTGCCAGAGTCTTAACTGGAGTTAGTGGGAGAGATCACATCTCTCCAGTTTTATAATTGTCTCCATTGACTCCCTGTCAAATTCAGATTTCAAAATCTTACTTGTAACCTACAAAGCCCTCAACAACCTAGCTCCATCTTATATTGCAGATCTTATTGTTCCATATCTTCTTAACAGAGCACTTCTCTCTCAGACTGCAGGTTTACTCGCAGTTCCTAGAGTTACCAAGAGCAGAATGGAAGGAAGATCTTTCAGTTGTCAGGCTCCTCTCTTGTGGAACCAACTTCCAGTTTCTGTCTGTGAGGCTGACACATTGTCCAGTTTGAAGACTTTCCTATTTGATAAATCCTATAGTTAGATTTGGCTTGTTACGCTGCCCTTGGCTTAGACTACTAGAGGACAAATTGACCTTGTTTCCTTAAATGAATTGTTAAAATTTAATAGTTTTCATTTGATATTATTTCTGTCTTAACATGTGGTTCTCGACATGCCATTGTGTATCTGTTCCTCCTTCCTGTTCCTCTCAAACCCAGCCGGTCGAAGCAGATGACCGCTTGTCCTGAGCCTGGTTCTGCTAAAGGTTTCTTACTTGTGAAGGAGTTTTTCCTTCCCACTGTCGCCTTCATGCTCGCTCAAGATGAGAGTTATTTGATGGAGTTAAACTCAAAGCAGTCTGCTCCTCAGATAAATAATGTTATTTTTATGTATGGGGCGGCCGTGGTAATGGCAGTCGTCCCCCGATCGGAAGGTTGGAGGTTCGAATTCCGGTTCCCCACACCATGTGTCGTTGTGTCCCTGGGCAAGGCACTTAACCCTTAGTTGCTCCCGGTAGGACTGGATGGCGCATTGCATGGCAGTCTGCAACTACCGGTGTTTGAATGTGTGTATGAATGGGTGGATGGTTGGTATTGTAAAGCACTTTGGGGCCCCTCATAGGGGGTTGGAAAGCGCTATATAAATAAGCTCCATTTACATGAATGCTTCTGTTCAGTGCCCTGAGACGACTTCTGTTGTGACTTGGCGCTATATAAATAAACTGAATTGAACTGAATTCTTTAGAACATAAATGCAACAAATCAGTGCAGTAAATTATATTTTGGTTTTAGGATTACCAGTTCAGTGCTAAAATCCACTTTGATTTGTTGAGCAGAGCAGGAGTGCTCATATTTGACTGTGGCTCTTTATACTCTTCGAATAACCACATCTTCCCTAAATGACATGTATTTGTATAAATCAAAGTGTCATCTGCATAGAAACATATAAAAAACTGACCACATGTACAGTAATCGCAATGCCTGTATTGAAGGAGAATTGTTTTTTTACTGCCGCCCCTCTCAGAATATAGCAGGAATGTGCTATAAGTAGGTGTGTGTATGCAACCTGACAGTCTTAACGGCCTGGGAGAGAGTGTCAGCCCTTGGTGAGGAGACCCACATGTGCCACTGTGCTCTTCAACCTTCATGGCTTGAAGCATGTGTATTTGATGTGATGTGCGGTGTATGCTGTGTGTCACACAAAACAGCGTCCCCTCATAGGGCCGCTGGGCACCTGCATTCATGCATTTTGGGTTGTTGTACGTGTGTGTTTTAGGGCAAACTGCCTTCTGTCACTGTCACGCTGAAAAACAGAGAAAGACACTGATGCTGTTTCACACTGACACTTATCTGACTCCTCTGTCCTAAACCCTTCCCCGGCTCCAGGCAGACACGTGCATTTGTGTGTGTCTTCAGTCGTATCGCATCAAACTGACAACAAAACTCTGACCTAAAGCTCATTTCTCTCTTTCACAATCGTTGTGCAGCTGCTGCACTCCAGTTGACTTCTCCCATGTGCTTTGTTTCTTTCTTCCACAGCCTAATGCTCTGTTTAAAAGTTGTTTTATGAGGGGAAAAATAAAATACTTTGTTTATGCTTTGTGTTATTTCAGTTTTCAAAAGATATATATATATATA
>JBBPBX010028538.1:0-33543 GCA_038048925.1 Garcialebias charrua
ATGGTTCAGAGGGTTTCAGCGACATGTACCAAGAGAACGCCATGCTGCAGAGGGATAACGAGACGCTGCGGCTCCGAGTGAAGGCCATGCAGGAGACCATCGATCACCTCAACACCCGCGTGACTCACCTGCTGGCCCATGAGGTCAGCACGCTGCTCACCAAGTCAAGTACGTGAGAGAGGCGCTTTATCACTTCAGACTTCACTTGAGCTCTCCTTGTTTCTTGTAATCAAGCTTTTTAAGACTTTACCCAATTTTTTAATTTAACAAACAACATTTTTTTTTTAACTTGTAGGTGAAGGCAATGAAGAGATCGGAACTTTAATACAGAACTACATCAGAGAAGTTGAAGAGCTCAGGTAAGACCTCAAGGTTTTAGGGGTACATTTTCCAAGATGTGTTTTTAATCTCACTTAATTCTGATTATAGCTTTAATAAAATTTTATCACTGAGTTTACGTCTAAAACATCCAAGCGTCTGTTTCTGTCTTTCAGATCCAAACTTCTTGAGAGCGAGGCTATGAACGAGTCGTTGCGACGGCAGGCGGCTCGGCTTTCCTCTCGTTCCGCGTTCCCGTCCTCTTGTCTAAGCCCCGCCCCCGGCCACCCCCTCGGCTCCTCTCCCGTGCCCAAGTCCATGGAGGCCGAGTTGACGGACGTTCTGCGCCGCGCCAAGTTGGACATTGAGAGGCTGAAGAAGAAGGAGCGGAGGCAGAGGAGGATGAGGTGAGGGGACATGGATTTATGTCAAATTATAACAGCACCTCCTGCACTTGTTTATGACCCTGTGCACATTTTAGAAACTGAAGAGTTTTCTCTGCCCACAAACCTGCTCCTGCGTCAACTTCCCTTTCTGTTTTATTTTAGAACCACTTCAAAGTCAATTATGACTTTAGGATTTTGGGGAGAAATAAAATGCTGTCGGTGCTGAACTGGACACTAAAAGCTTTTTAGTCTGCTGGCTATTGAGCCGCAGGAGAGAAGAGAGCCAAAACTAACACACTAATTGTTGTCTAAAACGCATGGAAGTGGAAGTGGATGGGAAATTCGAGATGGGACTGGTGATAAAAATTGTTCAAGTGTGAGCAAAGGGGGAAAATCAAGTTGATAATAAAACCTAGGAACATAAGGGGAAGGATGAGCATTGATGTGCTAAAGTGGACTTTGTCAATTGCTTTAGATGGCTCAATTATAAACACACCGCTTGGAAACTCTCCCAAAGTGTTTCAAAGTGAATATTTGGAGTATGCACCAGCTTTCTCACTTTCTGCAACTGGGCTGCTGGTTCATGGTATTCCATAAAGTAAATAGATTTTTTTTTTTTTGTGGCGAAACTTGCTCTGGTAAGTGATTCTTTTTTCTTCTTTTTTTGCACATTTTGTTTTTGCAGTCCAGAACTGGAGAAAGGGCTAAAGAAGCGAGTAAAGCTGCACACGCAAGAAAATGGAGAGAGCCGGCAAAGTGGTGAAAACGGACAGAACGGAGAGATTGATTCGGACGACAACTACACCGAGGTAGTACAGACGTGCGTTAGCCAGAGGTGGGACCAAGTCACTGTGTTGCAAGTCCGAGTCAAGTCTCAAGTCTTTGACCTCAAGTCCTAGTCAAGTCTCAAGTCAAGACAGGCAAAAGTCGAGTCAAGTCTCAAGTCAGGAACTTTTAATTTCAAGTCATTTCGAGTCCCCCCCCACCCTTTTATCATTTGCAATTATACATAAAATGTAAATAATAGACCATTTGTTCTTTTTAAAATCTGTATTTATCTCAAATGATGGAACATGTGCAGCTGAACACAACGTACAAAAAACATTTTTAAATTAGACCTCTTTATTCAGTTCTGTTAATCTTAACATTCAATGAAAAAGATGAAAATGCTGACATTTCCACAGCACAATACAAAGAACCATAACAGCATTTTCCCCCCTCTGTTCTCTTACCTGGTCACTGAGTGAACATGTGTATGTGTCTATGTGTGGGTGACGCAAGACAAACAAAATAAATATAACTAAACAATGAACAGAAATCTTATATATTAGAAATTTTCTTATTGCATGTTTTACAAGTTGCATTTAGTTTTTTATTTGAATGTTCATAACCTATGTACCCAAAAGAAATTACTCGCGGAAGCATATTGAAGCGCTTATTTCGTCTTTAGTTCCCTCAGCCCTGTAGCCTTGCCTTGTTTTTTTCAAATGTCTAAATCCTTTTAATTTGATTGATTGTGCTGCAGCTACGCACACACATACATACGGAGTGTGGAAAAACAGATGCCCGGTCTGCGCCTGACTGTTAATACGGAATGAGTGAAATTAATTAATGGGGCCACTTTATAACGTGTTTTAAATTTTTGACTTGATTAAAATATCAAGTATTTTCAAGTAAACAGCTTCAAGTCAAGTCAAGTCCCAAGTCAATGGCGTGCAAGTCAAAGTCAAGTCCGAGTCTTCCCGCATTTTTTCAAGTCAAGTCTCAAGTCGTGATTTTAATGACTCGAGTCCCCACCTCTGGCGTTAGCTATTAGTCTGTGGTCATTTAAGGGTTGTGACAGTGTGTGTCTCTGTTTAGGACATCATGTCACCACTACAGGAGGAGAGCGGCTGCGATGACGACGAGGGCGAAGATGAGGAGGAGGGCAGGGAGGAAGAGGATGACTTTGAGAGCGATGAAAGTCTGGTGGACTCAGACTCAGACGCTGATGAGAAAGGTACAAAATGATCAAAGTGCTTCTTCATTTACAATGACAATAAGCAGAAACATCTTAAAATGTACAAAAAGTTGAAGTTAAAAAAAAAGTATTTAAAATAGTAAAACATCTTTGTACAAAAACTGTAAAAAACACAAAGAATGATTAAAGGTGGGCTGACATGATTTTTGAACTTTGCATAAATTGTTACAACATATATATCTTTTATCATTCAACTATGTTCGTTGTTGCAAATAAAATGATAATTTAATGAAAATTTGTTTAAAAAGCGAGTTTAAAATTCGCGCTGTGTTTCTTCACGGGACATCCGGGTACTTCCGCATGTTAATTTTGTGACGTCAGGGCAGGAATGTCTCCTAGAACGCTCCTTTTACATAACAATAGCGCACATTATATAAACCGATGAATTTAGCCATCTAAGTTTAGAACTGAGCGATTTGTCTTCAGTTTGGGAAGCCGAAGTTAGTTCAGGGAGTTGAACAAGAAACAGCAGGTTCTGCCTTACCGTTCAGGTGGAGCGAGGGGGGCTCAGAGGGGACAGCTTTGTTTGTTTTGTCCAGTCTTGAAGAAGTATTTCATCTTTTGGGAAAGTGAAAAGGCTCACTTGTTCACTGATGATATTAGAACACCCAAATGCGACCCAACGTAACGGCATTTTTCAAGTTATACAAAAAAAAAATAGGCGAACGTGCAGAAAATGAATCTGCGTTCTATACGCAGCCGCAGACTGAAAGTCCTGCGATGACGTCACAGATGTTGCATTCGCGTGTAATCGGATTTCCCGTCAATAAACACGGCGAGAATTTTAAACTCACTTTTTAAACAAATTTTCATTAATTTATCATTTTGTTTGCAACAACGAACATAGTTGAATGATAAAATATATATATATATACGTTGAGCCATTTTATGCAAAGTTCAAACATGATGTCACCCCACCTTTAAGTGCTTTTAACTCCCCTCTTCAACCTGCAGCCAACTTCCAGGCGGACCTGGCAGACTTGACCTGCGAGATTGAGATCAAGCAGAAGCTGATCGACGAGCTGGAGAACAGCCAGCGGCGCTTGCTCATGTTGAAGCTCCAGTATGAGGAAAAGCTCATCTTGCTGCAAAACAAGATCCGAGACACGCAGCTGGAGAGAGACCGTGTGCTGCAGAACCTCAGTGAGTCTGGTTCATGTTCTCTAGGCGCAGTGTTCTGACTGCACTGCTCTGCAACAACATCTCATGGCTGTGCAGTGTCCATGGAGAACTACACGGAGGAGAAAGCCAACAAGATCCGGCAGGAGTATGAGAAGAGGCTGAAGGAGATGAACCGGGACCTGCTCAAGCTGCAGGTGGCGCAGAAGGAGCACGCTCGCCTCCTCAAAAACCAGGGCCGATACGAACGAGAGCTGAAGAAACTCCAGACTGAGGTCAACGAGATGAAGAAGGCCAAGGTAAGACGCCATGAGGAGACCGTCAGGAGGAGTCGGAGCAAAGAAGAGGAGTGCTGCTTGAACAGGCATGTTCTGTGCTCTTCAGGTGGCGCTGATGAAGCAGATGAAGGAGGAGCAGCAGAGGAGGAGGATGGTGGAGGCAAAGAGGAATCGTGAGATTGCACAGCTCAAGAAGGAGCAGCGACGACAAGAGGTTAGAAACCTTTCTGTTAGGCCTGTCGCGATAAACAATATATCAATTAACGATAACGATAAATGAAAATTATCGACCTCATTTTCATGTATCGTCTTTGTCGTTTCATCGTGTCTCTCTGCTTCTACTGAAAACACTGGATGACAAAAAGCTCCACTCTGGTGCTCTTCACTGACCCCGCCCTTTCTCTTTTCTTTAAAATCTGTTTTAACCGTCCAAAATCAAAATGTTTTGGATCGTTGAAAGAATCCAAGCTGAGAGGCTATGAGCTAAGCTAACAGGATAACCTCGGGAAAAATCTCCGTCTTGTCAAAGCTCCTAAATCCACAGTTGAAACCCGTGTCTTTGTCTAAAAAGTTGTTTTTCTCTGCAAAAAGAAGCTGAGAACTTCTTTACTAATTTTTTTACTTTATTTTCATTAAAAGCTTTGTGTGAAAAATGCTATGCTAAAGAGCTCAAACCACACTGAGCATCCGACATTTTGAGAACTAAATAAAAGGAAGGAGAGACAGCCCATGTCACGTCAAGGGGCCTCCCTCCCAATTTTCTTAAAGGGACATGCTGCTCGCTTCCTCACTATCCATCCTTCAGTTCAAACAGTCTTATACTGCCAAAAAATGGTCAAAAATGTACTACACACAAAAATTAACCAACATTTATTCTTAAATTTGACTATTACTAATTACTGTATTGTCAAATTTCAAACAATATTATTGTTAATCACAATAATTTTTGAGACAATTAACCGTCCAGCAAAATTTGTTATT
Source organism: Garcialebias charrua (assembly GCA_038048925.1). Lineage (NCBI taxonomy): Eukaryota > Metazoa > Chordata > Actinopteri > Cyprinodontiformes > Rivulidae > Garcialebias > Garcialebias charrua. Next base: position 5,103 of record JBBPBX010028538.1, read on the forward strand.
GTGACAGGCCTACTTTCTGTACGTTGGTGTGTTCGCAGGGATATACAGTGCTCCACAAAAGTCCTAAATAATAATTCACATCTTTATTTTTTAACATTTTAGGAGGTAGAGCTTCATATATATTTTTAAAGTGGTCTTAAGTCTAGAGTTTGTCAGACTTTTTGAAAGTCTTTCAGAGTTCTTTGTTTGCTGACTTTGACTTCGGTTGCATTTTCACTCATTTTTACAGATGCTTTAACTAAAGTCTGCTGCTTCTCTCAGGTCCTCTGCAGAATTTGTCTGATTTCTTTAAGACTTGACTTTCAGATATTGTTACTGTGCTTAAGGTGTTATTTTCAAATTTATATAAGGATGTACTGCACAATAAGCTGTCATGATTAGGTAGGGTCAAGAATTGGACAGAAAATGAGTGGGGGAAAAAACTTTCAAAATAAAACTTTAAGACCTTCAGAAAGCTTGAAGAACTGTTCATCAAGACGTCTTCAAATTATCAGAAAATCTAACTGCTTGGAGATCAATATAAATAAATTAGTGTTTGCTTGAAACCGTTGCACAGTTTCATATGTGAGTGTGTTCAGTCTGAGGATCATCTTTTCTGTTTTACACAACTTCACTGAACTGTAGGGGTCATAGTGTTTTGCATTAATGTTTACATATGTCCTGCAGGGTCAGAAACAGAAGTAGTTTTCAGAAACAGGAGTGCAGTGATGCCAGAACAGTGTGATAGGTTGTCTTTACATATAACTGAGCAACGTTACTGTTGTTTAAATAATTAATATCGCTGAACAAGAATGTACCGTATATATGGGCTTTACATGAAGACACGTTTGGCTTTTGACCTCTAACAAAGAAAACAATCAATTACCGGTATAGTAAGTATTATATCACATTCTTAAAGTAATAACTTCTATCTTTATTTGTTTTCTCTGGAGGAAGGAGAATATTAATAAACAGTGTTTAACACTCAGGCTTTAGGTGGCATTTGTTCAGGATTTTGTCTTAAATCTTTAAGTATTGTGTGAAAAACAAGCTCAGTTCAAGAGTCCTAGTAGGATTTTAACAAGAACTCTGAAGTACAAATAAACTCTTGAGTAACACCCAGAAATTAAAACTCATTCAATCGTCACCAGTACCAGATCCGGGCGCTGGAGTCTCAGAAGCGGCAGCAGGAGCTGGTGCTGCGCAGGAAGACCCAGGAGGTGACCGCCCTGCGACGCCTGACAAAGCCCATGTCGGACCGCGTGGCCGGACGTGTGCCCCGTTGGAACCAGACCCCCCCAGTAACGGACTCTGGAGCTGATTTGTCGGCCAGCACCACAGCAAGCAGCTCTGAAGCTGAGGGTGCGAGGACTGTGAGCGGCTTGGTGCGGCAGTGGAACAATAAGAACAATGCGTACGGACACCTGGGAGAGAGCGATGGCAGCATGGATAGGACACGGGTGGTCGGGTAAGAGGAGCTGATGTCACTGCACTGTTCTTACTGTAAAGATGTGCCAACATTGGATTTAGACTCTTACTGCGCTCAGTGGCGGAGCTAGACTTTTATTGCTGGGGGGGCCAAGGAGGGGCCAAGTTTATCGGTAAGGGGTCCACTTACAGTGGTAAAAATGGACTTGTCCCAACTTTTTTGGGATTTGTTGACACTATGAAATTTTGAAACAACATATTTTTCCCTTAAAATGATACATTCTCTCAATAAATATTTTTAAGTTTAGAAATCAAGTCTTTTTATTTATTTATTATTTATTTATTTAAATTTTATTCATTTCATTAAAATCAAGTAACAACTCAAAAAATAAAAAAACATACATTCAAAATAAAATGAAAGGCAGCAGATGAAGAATAATCTTATAATCTCTGCCCCTTTTTACCCAAAGATACTCACAACAATAATTTACCAAAGAACAAAGTTAACTTAATTAAAGGGGACCACCCATGCAAAATTCACTTTTTAATGTTTTTTTACTAAACTTTGGGTATTTACTTCATAAAAAAACAGTCCTTGTGCCAAAAAAATGCACCCAGTGGTTTATTTACTCTAAGTAGATTTATTTGTCTGTGATTAAAAACGCTCCGTTTCACACTTCCTGCGGTTTGTGATGTCACAAACCGTAGCCAATCACCTCAAACCTGAGTCCAGCCCCTCACCTAGCAACCCCTGGTGATGCTCCACCCACTTGAGTATAAAAGATGTCACGGTTGCCTAGCGGTTTAGGAGCTGACCTGGCGGTCATTTATTCATTTATTTAGCCCCCGGGGGGCTAGGGGTTTGCCCTGCTCCAGCCATGCAGCACATCTCGAGTAAAACCAGAATGTTTTATTACCTTGTTTGAATGAACTCTGTCTCGTTGAAACTGTGCACACACACTCTCGCGGTTTGGACTTGTTTCTTATATGATGAAGGACTGCTTTTGCACAACTGTCAGTTTGGCTGAGCGGTTACGACACTTGAACGCCACGCAGGAGAGCGGGGTTCGCATCTCGTCAACGGCATTTTTTTTTTTCCCTTTTTCTTAAAGCCTTTTGTTTCGGTGAAATCGGGGTGAGACTAGATATATACATCGACATAATAATACTTTATAATTGTTATTTTTACGTTTTAGTTCAATTTTTAGTGTAATATCGCTCCCAACGCTCAGCCGGCAGAAAACTGTGCACGTGACACACACACTCTCTTCGCGGGGCGACAGTCTCTACCATCAAGCACCACTGATCGATATATTTTCAGATTAGCAACTTATTTATTTTAAGAATACCTTTCACTTCATCAAAATCTAATCAAAACTCCAGCGTTCTAAAAGTAGGTGGTTGTATGTATTTCTTATACCATACCATACCATACCATTTTATTTATAAAGCACTTTAAACAGGAACAAGTCCACACCAAAGTGCTGGACAAACAAACACGCAACAGGCAACACAGACAATGAAGTACAACACGAAAAACATAAAAACATTGCAGATCATAAATCAAACGATCCAATACAAATCAGCTGGCATTGAAAGCGATGGAGTAGTAGTGAGTTTTTAACCGGGATTTGAAAACCGAGAGGGAGGGGGCCTGTTTGATGAGCAGCGGTAACTCGTTCCAGAGTCTTGGGCCTGCTACAGAGAACGCCCTGTCACCCCTGCGCTTAAGGCGAGTTTCTGGAACTATCAAGAGCACCTGATCCTCTGACCTCAAAGCACGTGGAGGGACATATGGGTGTATCAGATCTGAGAGATAGGCGGGGGCGAGACTGTTCAGCGATTTGTAGACATACATGAGAATTTTGAATTGGATTCGAAGATGAACCGGTAGCCAGTGAAGGGAGGCCAAGACTGGTGTAATGTGCTCTCTTTTGCGTGTGCTGGTTAAAAATCGGGCAGCTGCGTTCTGAACCAGTTGTAATCGTGCAATGGTGGCTTGACTGACGCCAAACAGAAGTGAATTGCAGTAATCAAGCCTAGATGTAATGAATGCGTGAATCACTGTCTCCAGGTGCTTTTTGGATAATATGGGCTTCAGCTTAGACAGACGCCTCAGCTGGAAAAAACAGGATTTGACGATCATGTTTACATGACTGTTGAGTTTCATGGAAGGATCCATTATCACTCCCAGATTTTTGACTTTTTGTTTTTCGGACAGGGGTAGAGCAGACAGGTCAATGCAGTGGTTTGAGGTTGTGTCATTGGGAAGGAACAATATGGCTTCAGACTTCTTATCATTGAAGCTTAAGAAATTTAAAGCCATCCAGTCCCTGATGTCAGCCAGGCAGTCGAGCAGAGGTTGAATAGAGCCTGTACCATTTTGTCTTAGGGGGAAGTAGATTTGACAGTCATCAGCGTAGAAGTGGAAAGGTATATTGTGTTTCCGGAAGATAGCACCGAGTGGCAGCAGGTATAAGGAGAACAAGAGAGGACCCAGGATGGACCCCTGTACAATGGACCCCTATACAATGAAGGACTGCTGTTGTTCAACTGAACCTGTAGGTCAATGGGTTAATACACTGGTCTCGCACCCAAATGACCGGGGTTCGCGTCCCGGCCACGGCATCTTTTTTTTTTCTTTCGGAGAGATCGGGCTGCAGTTAGCTGCTGGCTTTTGAGGACAGTGTGGGTCCGGTCCGGTCAGAGGTTAGGTTGCCTCATACGGATAAATTAACTGGAAACACTCTGTGAAGTTTGCGTTTGTCTGGATTGGATGTGCAACCGTGGACCAGCGCCGCATGCAACTAGCAGGAGCTACGCGGGCTGTTTGTTACCGAAGGAGGAAGAGCTCGGATTCGGGAGGGCATGATAATAGGAGCAGCTAATGGCGGCGCACACAAACAGCTTTCAGTAAGTTATCTTTTAAGCTAGCACTACTAACAGTAAGTAAAACGAGTAATAAAAAAAGGCTAATTTTAAAACAACAACAGATTTGAGATACTGGCAGTTACAGAGGGCGGAGACAGAGTTTTGACGGGCGTGGACTTCAGAGCTCATTATCATAAACAGGTCGTTTAGAACGGAAGTTAGAAATGGCAGAATTAAAAAGGGTATAATTTATTATCTAAGAATTATTTTTTGTATTAAATTGAATAAACGGGGTCTGGATAGCACACAGACATACCATAAAAATTTAAAAAACCAATATGTGGTCCCCTTTAAATTAAAGACTACATCAACTCAAACAACGATTCATATAAATTCTTATGCTAGTTTTTCATATTCTTTCCAAAAAAAATCCCTTTTAACAATCTCTTAAATATATACAGAGATCTGGCTGTTTTAACATTTTCTTCCAGACCATTCCACAATCTTCTCAGTCGTCCAGGACATGATAAAATGTATTGAACGCCTTTTTGATTCCACAATCTTATTCCCTGAATTATTGTACACCGCTCCTTCAAACTGGTACAAAAACAAGGTTTCACAAACATTTCTGTCCAAAATAAACAACAAACTTTTTCTAAACAGCTATAGTGTTTGACTTTGTCCACACTCATAAAACACACAATGAAGTACAAAAAAAAAAAAAAAGAATAAAAAAAAAAATTCTGGGGGGGCTAATCAGATGGTTGGGGGGGCACTGGCCCCCCCGGCCCCCCTTCTAGCTCCGCCACTGACTGCGCTACTTCATTCAGTGGCCATTTAGTTTGATAATTAGTTAAATGCCGTTTTATTCTTAAGAGCAGTTATGTTTTTTCAGTAGGAATGTTTCTATCGTCATTTGTTTGTTTTTTGAATTTGTTCCCAGCAGCAGGAGGAAGTTGCAGCGGAAGCCAGCGGGCCTGTGCGGCCCTGCGACTGCTGGAAGAGCCACTAGTTTCTCTAAGTCGGCCCGTCAGAAGTGGCAAGCCCTCGAGCGTCGCATCATGGATATCGTCATGCAAAGAATGACCATTTCTAACATGGAAGCTGACATGGATCGCCTTATCAAGGTAGGGAGGGCCCGAGACATTGTTCTTCCCAGTGGTGGGCAGCGCTAGTCCAAAAATTAGTTCCGCAATTTCTAAAGCGCTTATTAAGTTATTTAGGTCTGCAATTTCAAAAGCGCTTATGTCTTAGGAAAACTAGCAGAAGCTAATTTTAAAGCGCAAGTTCAATTCAACACTATAAGTTAAGCAATATTTGCACTATACTGCCAACTAGCAGTGCATGAACTGTTATACACCTTCATCCTACCTATAACCGTAAATCGCTGGGGATGTCATTTCCTAAAATAGACCTTTCGCTCATGGTCTAAAAATTTTAAAGTTGTTGAATGTGTTGAGGATTGCTATTTCGGCTGCTTCTTTGTCTTTTTCTTTTGTTTATTATAGATTTTTCATTAAAAATGCATCGATAAAGTAATTTTAAAACTGTTTACTGGAAAACTGAAGCGCTGCAATGCATTATGGGCACATGACGAAAGCAAAGCACTGAGTACAGCAAACATTAACCATTGCCTTCCTGCTACGTAAGCAGACACAGCAGCATTGTGGGAAATGTCTGTAAAATCAGAACCATGACTGAAAGCAACAGGAAGAATGGACATATATCTTCTCTCAATGATTGCTGTTAGTTGGGAGGGGAGCTGTAGAATGAATGTATCACGTGCATTGTGATTCATAACAGTTAAACTTTCCACTGTTCAAGATAATGAATACTGATAGATAATTAATTATTAGTGGTACTGCATTTTAAATAGAAAAAGCACAAATCCGCTTATGAATTATAAAAATGAGTAAATCCGCTGAAGCGCAAACAAATTGTTTAGGTCCGCAATTAGCGGATTTGCGCTTTAGCGGGCTGGTGCCCACCACTGGTTCTTCCTCTTGGTAATAATTTTAGGTCTGTTTTTTAATTTTTTTCTTGGATCCATTCTTTTCTTTTAAAACAGTCCCATCAATCTGTTTTACTAAGAGTTTGATGACAGAGGTGCTGGAACATTTAACTGTAAAATCAAATTAATACGTACAAAGAATTCCCGTTATTTCAGGTTTGACATTCGCCTATTTCTTTGGCTAATTTTTATTTTTTTGTGCATTTGTGTTTTTTTCTGAGTCAGAAGCGAGAAGAGCTGACTGCTCAGCAGGAGGCGCTTTCACATAAGAGGCAGGTACTGATGGCGGACGGGGAGGGGCCAGAGGCCGAGGACCGTCTCCTTCAAGAAATTACCGAGGACATAGAGGTGCTGAATGCAAATATAGACTACATCAATGACAGTCTGTCGGACTGCCAGGCCACGATAGTGCAGATTGAGGAAACCAAGGTAAGAAAGCATGCATCACGGTTTGTCCTCACTGTCCGCCTGTCAGAGGGACACCTTGACTCTGTGGTTTCTAACAGGAAGAGCTGGACTCTGTGGACACCTCAGTAGTGATCAGCTCCTGCTCATTGGCTGAAGCCCGCCACCTGCTGGACCACTTCCTGAAGGCTTCCATTGACAAGGTGAGATAACAGGCGGAAAATCTAAAACCACAATAAACCTTAAACCACAAAGACAACAGGTGATGAAGATTATGTGATTTAACAGAACATACCTGCTAAACCTTTGTTGTTTGTAAATAGTGTTGCAGTGCCATCTAGTGGTGACACATTATAATGCAAGATGTTAGTTACGTTTCCAAATTCAAAACAGCCAACGCTGCCCTAAAGTTAAAAAAACTATTTTTTTAAATACAATCACGTGCCATCATGTTTATATATTAAGTGTGTGTGTGTGTACACAGAGTTTGCAGGTGGCCCAGAAGGAGACCCAGATCAGGCTGCTGGAAGGCCAGCTGAGGCAGACCGATGTGATCGGCTCGTCTCAGAATCACATGATCCTCGATGCATTACGTGAAAAGGCTGAATACAACCCTGAACTCCAGGCTCTCATTCACAACGCCCAGCAAGGTTAGGGAAGTCTGTTTTTGTCCGTATGTAGAGCAGAAGAGTGAGAGATTAAAGCCCAATTATGTCAGAGGGAAAATGCATACACTTTTATTTCTGTTTAGCATCTTTTTTAATCTCCTTCCATCACTTGTTTGGTCTAATACTGCTTTATTTATCATTGACTTGATAGATGTAACAAAAATTCAACAAAACATTTAAATAAAAATATCAGAAGTCTGAACCCTTATTGAACTATAAATAAAACAATGCCACGATTAGACACTTCATACATCCATACACAGTATGGCTAAATATTTAACATAACTAATATTTCTTAATGTGAAAGTGCAATAAATCAGGAGTCACATATTAATCTTTAAAAGATTCAAAGGATTTAGGGAAATTTTTTAAAGAAATGACAGAGCTGGGAAGTCTGTTGGTGCTACATTAAAAGCAGATGCTCATTTTCTTTGTGTCCTCCCCTGGAAAATTTTGAATAAAGTACTGTAGATGACATTTCTGCATTCTGGTGTATTTTAACGGGTTGTTAAACATCTACACCAGAGTTCATGCTCACTAATCCAGATATAAAATCCAGCCATTTTCATTCAGGTCATCTACACGGTTTCTATTTTTGCTGAGATGTTTCGTCCTTCATCCAAAGGAGATTAGATCTGAGGAGCCACATAACAAAGGATGGATACTTGTAGGGGTGGGCAATATGGCTCAACTATTATATCATGATATTTCAGAGCATTCTGACAATAACAATAAATTTCGTGATATAACAAAAGAAGAAATCATAGTTATTTATTTCACAAAATTAACTTAACATATTGCTTTGCAGTATTATATAAAACATTTTAAAAACAACAAGGGGTAATTTTACTGAAATTTATTTAGTAAAGTATTCAGCCTCCAAGTATAAAATAAAAAAATAAAAATGATCCTTCTGTTATGTAGATTGAAAAAGTCTGCACAAAATATAGATCAACAAAAACCACCACAAAAAATAAAGTGTAGGTGTAGTTTCCCAAAACAACTAAATAAAATGAAGCTTAAGATCTGTTGAGCATAAATGTAACATACAACAAAAAATATGTTCCCTTTAAATGAGCTGTAACTTCCAGAACTTGTAACAAGGTGATCAGCTGACCCTGAAACTTGTTGTGTTTCAGCTTCATCTATTCATGCAGGAATGATTCATTTTTCTGACTGATCTGTCTCTGATCACCTGCCTCTTGGTCCGTGGACCGACTGTGGAACTCAAGAGACAGTTGAGTTGCGCGTGTTTGTAACGACAGTTTAGAGCGGGGGAGACGCAGCCCGCACCGGCAGCTCAGAGCGGGGTGGGGGGAGACAGTTGAGCTGTCTGTACCTGCAGTTTAGAGCTGGATGGAGAGAAGCTGAGACGAGCATTGTTTGTTTTTAGCATTTTAGCTAGCTAGTATTGCGCGCAACTAATTAGCGTTACACCAGTACCGACAGGTGGAGGGAGGGGGGGCGCGCAGTTTGGTTTGGTCGTTCAGCGCGTTCGGTTGTTAAGTGGGCGGAGCGCCCTGAAGTATTACGTCATGAAATTAGCATATCATGATATAATTTTTTTTGCCCGGGCAAGCTTTTTTTCCCGGCATTCTCATGAACGATATGATACGGCCCAGCCCTAGATGCTTGTGAGAAGCAGAGCGTGCTCTATTCACACAAGGAGAGAACTGTTGGTCAGGCTACTTATTGTTGCTCTCTAAAATAGTCAATGAATCAAGTGTTGACTCATGTAGGTAAATGGAGATGTTCAACAACCCGTTGAAATACACCAGAAAGCAGGAAATGGCATCATCTTTATTCAAAATTCTCCTCCACATGTGAAACCCCAGACACCTCCTCAGACTGTTCATGGCGGCTGGCTGTGGGCTCCTGCTCGGGTACAACAGCCTGGTTAGCTCGGCACTCACCCACATCACTCTCTCCTGGTTCAGTAGCTCCACTGACACCATCTTCGTGTGCTTCAATTCTAAGCGTATGCTGGTGAAGATTCTCAGTCGTCCAGGACATGATAAAATCAAAAAGGCGTTCAATACAAGATCAACTGGACTTTATTTGTTGCAGAAGACGTTTCGACCTCTATCCAGAGGGCTTTTTCAATTCACTGAAACAAACTGTGAGTGTGTGGAGTTATAACAGTCTTAAGAAACACGCACCATCATATGTAAATTGCAAGCTGAGGTAACACATACATGTAAATTGACAGATCACACCTTAACAGTAGGGGGTTCCCTTGAGGTCTCTGACAGAAGACACACAACTGTATGTAGATTGACAAAAAACACCTCACAAACCAACAACAGAGGATTCTCAAACAACTTTGTTAGTCTAATTCACAGACAAGACACCTCTGCTCCCATATCCGGTGTAAAACGTCTGGGAATCAACCCCAAAACTGAGTTATAAGTCTTGGAAAGTTGAAATCTCAGACCTCCTCCTCTGTTAAGAGGTTTTTCTCTCTTAATATAAACAGCTTCCTTCACACCCCTCTCAACAAATAAAGTCCAGTTGATCTTGTACAGTATTGAACGCCTTTTTGACTTCAATTCTAAGTTGTTTAGTTGTACAACGAGTATACCGTAAACACCGGTGTATAATACACTCCGGTGTATAATACGCTTTGGCCAATATTTGGAAATAAATCAGAAAAATCGGTAGATAATACGCTTCGGTGTATAATACGCGCTGCCGTGACAGTCTTTTTTATGGCCACTAGATGGCGCCAGGATACGCCTCCAGGTACAGTCTGCAGGTAAACAGACTACAGGGTGCATTAGCGCCCATAGCGGCCGAAACTGGTACTGCACCATTTTTAGGCCAAAATGAAAAACAGCGAATCAGAGCCAAAAATGGGTCTAAAAATATGGGAAAAAATCTGTAGATAATACGCTTCGGTGTATAATACGCAGGACATTCAAATGAGCAATAAAAGTGCGTATTATACACCGGTGTTTATGGTAATTATTTTTTTATGAAAGTGAATTGGACTGTCGACATTTTGAAAGCTGTTGTTTTGATACATAATCATTAACATGATTACCCATCAAGCATCAACATCAAGGCAGTCAAATTTGTTCATAGCTTTATTATTCGTAAGCCTGAGAGTTACCGGATCCGAGCAAACGGTTACCGGAACACACCCTGTCAAAATAAGAGAGTTCCCAGATCCTGTTCGGGCAGGATCTGTCCCATATTAAGCTCTGTGTTCTGTGTTGAACCAAATGTTTTGGAGCAAAATGGCTGCACTTCAACCATTATTTTAGGACATTATTTTATTTCAGCACAAAAATGACAAACCACATTCTGTTCACTTTAAATCACAGCTCTGAAGTACAACAAAAAATATGTACAGCTGATATATATGCAGCTCAAATAATTTGCACTTAAAAAACAAAAGTGTTTTTAATTATGCATTTGCTGCAACTGATTGTCAAACAAGCAAAAATAAATAAATCTTGCAACCAGTGCAACATAATGGTGACTGTGACAAACGTTTTTGAATGTGTTGCTGGAATCAAATTTAAAATTCACAGATTCTTTGATAAAAAAGAATCATAACCTCTCTGATTCAGCATACATATTCACAGAAGAAATTTGTGTTTCCAGAAAACGGTTATGCCAGCACAGACGAGGAGCCTTCAGAGTTCAGCCAGGCCTCTGACAGCAGGTGAGCTCAGCGCACACCAGGCAACATGATTGTCTGGAGAAGCAGTAAAAAAAGACACATCGACTGTATTTAATGTAATTTTGCTTTCTTAGAGGCAGAAAAAACAAAATAAAAATGTTTTAAATCCCAATTTGGAATCCAATAAATGTTTGAGCCACATTATTACTTTCTCTATTTTCCCTTTTCTCTTTTTTTTTAGTGTTTCACAAATGAAGGAATCCAACAGCCAGGATGATTTCAAAATAAAGGTACAAACTATCTTTTATCTGTCAAGACTATAGAACACTGTCACCACTTGTCGACGTGATGTCTTGGTTTTTCCGTCTCAGCCGTTTTCACACAGCTGCTCTTCCTGTTGTTGACCTCAAGGGGGCAGAAGAGGCAAACGATACAAATCTTTGTGCTCAGCCCTGCTGGTGGAAAACTCCAGATTGGACTCAAATTGCTCATATCATTTTTTATTTCTCATTTTATGAATGACATAAAACGAAACATGTCCCCGGGATGTGGTGTTTCTTCTCTCCCCCCGCCACGTAGATAAAGATAATTAAAATAAACACAACAGTGAAGCTGAAGAGGCTGAATGTCAGGCTGTTGATTAATCTTAATTAAATGGATCTTAATTAAGTTTTGTGTTAATTTTTAGTCATTTGTACTCCACTCTCTAACTTCTAATCGTTTGGATCACTAAATGATTTTTCTCCCAGGTGGAGCCTCGTCTGTCGGGCCAGATGAAGGCGGTGTCAGCAGAGTACCTCGGTCCGGTCCTGGACCCATCATCAAGCAGCAAACCGCAGCACATCACCAAGTCTCTGGCCTCGCTGACAGACATCCAGGAGGACGGCCTGAGTCTCATTCCAGGGAGTTTGGCGTTAAGTTTGCCCCTGCGAGACCCCTACTTCAAGGACCGCGCGTCCCGCACCATCAGCCTGCCCATTAGGGGTCACACCTTGTAAGTCATGGAGGGTTAAACAAAGGTGACCAGTGGTGGTGGTCACCAGTGAAGCTGGGATTATTTTATTCACGTGTCAGTAGACCTGTCATGATAACAGATTTTGCTGGACGGTTAATTGTCTCAGAAATTATTGCGATAAATTATAACGTTGTTTGAAATTTGACAATAATTAGTAATTATTGTCAAATTTAAGAAGAAATGCTGTTTAATTTTGTGTGTAGTACCTTTTTTGACCACCAGATGGCAGTATAAGACTGTTTGACCCAAAGGATGGATAGTGAGGAAGTGTTCAGTGTGTCTCTTTAAGAAAAATGGAAGGGAGGCCCCTTGACGTGACATGGGCTGTCTCTTGTTCCTGTTTTTCGGTTCTCAAAATGGCGGACGCTCTGTGTGGCCTGCGCTCTTTAGCATAGCATTTTTCACGCAAAGCTTTTAATAAATTAAAAAATCAGTAAACAAGTTCTCAGCTTATTTTTGCAGAGAAAAACAACTTTTTAGGCGAAGGCACGGGTTTCAACCGTGAACTTTGGAGCTTCGACAAGACAAAGTTTTTTTTCCCCGTGGTTGGCCTGTTAGCTTAGCTCGTAGCTTAGCTTGTCAGTTTAGCTGTTTTTAATGATCCAAAAACACGATTTTGGACGGTTAAAACAGATTTTAAAGAGAAAGGAAGGGATCCGTAAAGAGCACCGGAGTTGAGCCTTTTGTCATCCAGTGTCTTCAGTAGAAAGAGAGACGAAGAAACTATAAAAACGATAAATGAAAATGAGGTTGATCGTTTTCATTTATCATGCGATTAATTGATTTGTTGTTTATCGTGACATGCCTATGTGTCAGTTCTAGTGCTTCATCAAGCACAAGTATTTAAAAATCAACAAAACACTTTTTTTTATCTTTAAGAGAAAAAAGAATCGGTGGCATTTGCATTAGTTCTGAGAGATATCTGTTTGATATTTGAAGAACTAAAATGAGAGCTTTTGTTTAAAACAATAAAACCTTTTGTTTCCTGTATAAAGATGGTTCCTCACAACCAGTTTTTCGCATCACGTGCAATCCCTTCAGATCTTCTCAGCTGCTTGTTTCTTGTCTCTGTGTGTGGGTCAGTCCCAGGCAGTCTCGGGGTTATGACACCTCCCCCTTAACAAGAAGGAAGTCTTACGACCGCGCCTACAGGTACATAAAATAAGAATCAAGTTATATTTGTTTGCAGATAAACCACTTTATTTAGACTTTTGACACATTCTGTGCTTCTTTTCGCTCCCTGCCACTCTTCAGGCCTACTGATGGCTACACTCCCCCCTCCTCCCCTCCCCTGAGGACCAGAAACGACCGCAACGTCTTCTCCAGGCTCACCAGCAACCAAACCCAGGGTTCTGCTCTGGACAAGTGAGTGCTGCCTCGCACAGAAATATATATCCGTTTGTCCTCATCTGTCCACTGGCTTTGTGATCCACTCGTTTCTTTTTATTCCTTCCTGTTCACAGTTTAAGGTTTCATACATACAGTCAGGTCAGGCCTTTGGAGAGAAAAGTGCAGGTGAATCTCCTTCAGGCTTTTATTTTGGCAGTTGTGTTTATTCTGCAGGGACACGTGGCGTAAATGCTCACCGGGACAGAGTGGTAGATGCATGAAAAGGCAGCAAAAACCTGCAGCTTGCTTTTAGTCCTCATAAAGAACAAATCCAACACGTCAAACTGAAAACCTTCTGGTTCGTCTTTGGTGTTTCTCATCATCAGTAAGGATTATGGTCATGGCAGTGATGCATATTCTTAATATCTTGTCAGCTGAAGGGAAAACCAGCAAATTTAATTTATATAACTCTGCAAATTGTATTTAGTTGTGTTGAAGTGGCCCGCTACATTGTTATTCTGTTAGCATAGATTAAAGGAAAATATTGCTTTTCTGTGTAATTGTGTTATATTGCAACATCAGACTGACGGGGTAAGATGGGGACGACATTCATGTCAGCAGAGACATCTCAGTGTCAAATGAGCGTCTGCTTCCTGTCCTGCTCACAATCTATTCCTTTGTGATAAATATCAACAATTATTTTCTCCCCTCCTCTCCTCTAAAGTTGTGTTTTTGTTAATGTTGCAATAGTTATTAAGTCTGTACTTCCCAGCTTTATGGAGCCCTAATTGGTGGCTGTGAGAGATGAGTCAGGGTGTTGTGGAAGTGTTAATAACTGCGTGCAGGATCCTGTGGTTCCTCATTATCTGGACCAGGGGTAGGTAAATGAGGTTGCACTTGTCATGTTCTTATGCAGCTGTTGTTGATGGTAGCCATTCTGAGTTAATGCAATGTTGGAGGGTGTGAAGGTTTACGGCTTTTTAAATGTCGCCAAAGGAAATTCTTTCTAATCGACCATGATGCAGAAGTATAGAGCAGAGTGAGTTTTAATTTATTTATATGTATATAAATATATATATATATATATATTTACATATGGTATTATGCAATTTGTTGTTATATTTAAGTGGAATAATTACATTGATTGTTGTAGTTGTATGCCAGCTGTGTAAAGAAACATCATTTACAATTGAATTTCATTTTATTTTCCTCGCATAGTTGACACGTCTGAACTCAACAATTTCTCACCACAGACATACATTTGTTTACATCTGTACCAGTGTAGTTATAAAAATACACAATTTTTTTATTTTCTGGAAACTGGTTTAATGCTTTTCACAACCATAACGTTAAAAAGGATTAAAGTGATTGTAGGTGTTTATGTGATTGTTTTCTGACTGATTTCTGTTTAGGAAGATACTCGTTTCCTACTATACTAAAATCAGTCAAGTTCAAATTGATAGTAAACTGATTTAAAACTATATTTTATAATTTTTTGGATTAAAAAAAAAACATTTTGGTCTCTCAATCAAGTTCTAACTCAATTTACAAATTTACATTGAAAAACCAGATAACTTTATTTATTTATTAGATGGACTTCATTATTTTTTGGATTCTGTGTTTACATTTAATAACTTTTAGCGCTCTTATTCCATGCCCAGAGCAAGTTTTTATTTTATTTTATTAATTTGAGAAGATGGCGCAGGACTTTAAAGTTCACATTTTTTGCAATTGTGTTTTTAGTTGAGGTTCTGAGCAGTGGTGGTTAAGGAGCTACGCAATCTCTCCAATAATAAAGTTTTTATTTTACAAGAAGCAGCTTTCAAAAGTTCAAATCAGCTTGATGGAAGTCACCTCCTTCCTCTCATGGCTTCCACAAACTCACTAGATCACTGTGCAAACATTTCTGGCATATTATATGTTTACAGGTGTTTTATATATACAGTACAGCATATGATGTATATATAAACTGTAATATATAAAAATTAATCACTGGGGAGACATTTAATTGATTCTAGGTTGATTCAATAACATGGCAGCTAAAATATTATGATAATCCTACTGGAAGTGCTAGCTGCTGCTGCTGTTTGTGCTTAAAAAATTACCATAGATTTTTATTTAAATAACCATTTAAATGATAAACGCTCCACAATTAACAGTTTGCAGCACTTTTGACACCTCAGCCAGGTTCTGCAAAGCTCGTTACATTTCTCAGTCATCCATTCACACACATCTGTCAGGATATGGGAACCAGTGACCTTCGCGACCCAGAAAGGAAGAAACAGGTTAAAATGATGAATGGACGGACGGACGGACGGACGGACATAACACTGTGGTACAGTGTTTTGCCCAAGGTCACTTTGGTACACCGCAGGGGCTGGGACTTGAACATCTAAACTTTTGTTTGCAAGGCAACCTCTCTACCACTGCGCCAAAGCCGTGTCTAAAAATGCTAAATTGATGGTAATGTAAGGTTTTATAAAATATGGTTTACTGAACCAATGAGGCATTTTTGAGACTGGATTTGCTTTAAACTGGCAGCTTAACCTGTTAGTTCATCAGTCTGTTCAGAATTAAACTGTTTATCTAAACTAAGGCTGTTTTAAAGAGCTATCTACAACGGGTAAGATATTAATTGTTCATAACGTCACAAATAAAGTCTAGTTGATTTTGTATTGAACACCCTTTTTGAATTGTTCATAACCTTTTCACAGAACTCCACTTCAAAAGCTGTGCTTTTAGCTGAACAACCCAAGGCTATACATTATTTACAATAATGTAGCTGTTCGAGAACTGTGATATAATAACCTGTTTCCCTTCAAACTGTCATGGAGGAATGGGTGTGCCATGTTTTATTTATTTATTTATTTGTTTGTGATCCTTCAGTCAAATAAATCATCTCCCCTTTTATTAACCGTTTGCCATCCCTGATCCTATTCCTGTACTAATTTTCTGAACATGTGTAAAAAGAGTCAGCTCAGGAGACTGTTGTGGACGTTATCCTGGCATCATTCTTCCTCCTTGACCTCCTGTTTTCTCCTTGTCCCTCTCAGTTTCTGCTTCGTTATGACGGACAGTTTGAAGTGCAAAATAAGAATATTGACACCGCTGTCACGTCTGTTCATTGCATGAAGCTGGCAGCAGTGACTTAGTTTAGCTCCACCAGTCTTGTTAATGACGGTCTGTGTTAAGTGGAGTTAACTCGGACTGATTGATGTACTGCAGGTTCTTATTTACCTCAACCAGTTTGCTAAGCTAAGCTAACTAGCTGCTCCTTTCAGCTCCTAGCCAGAATGTAGATGTCAGCATTTCTTCAAATCTGTAACATTTAATGTTTGTTCTAACACCATTAGAGAGAAGTCTGGAAAAAGCCTGTTCAGTGTTTAAAAAAAAAAAAATCAAATCTGATTTTCTGGTGAGCTGCCTGATTTCACTGAACAAGCTTTATTGTTGACTAATCTTTGAAACCCTTTCTGTTAGTCACTCCTCCCTTTTTACCCTTTGACAGTAACCCTTCTGTCTTTTCTTAGCGTGGTTAACCCTCTTCCTCTTCCCACCTCGACCCTCCTTCTCCTCCTCCTCCTCGCTCCTCTTCTGCCTCCAGGTCGGATGACAGCGACTCCTCGCTCTCCGAGGTGCTCAGGTAGAGGAATCGTGTCTGTCACTTTCTGTTTTCCCATTGTGCCCGTTAATTCACACGGTGTCTCGTCTCCACGTGTAGTCCACTTCCTCCCCATCCTCCCCCTCCACTCTGGGGGTCACTGTGCTGCATGACTTGATCACAGGTGGCGTTTTTCTATCTTTGTGTGTTGTAATTCTCTCTCATTGCTTTGTGGAGGCTGTAAACAGGCATGAAATGCTCTGAATCCAAGAGACTAAAGTTTAGTTGCTTTGGCATTTGAAGGTGAGTGCTGGAAACAATGTTTTTTAATATTAATCATGACAATCCTGATTATAAGATCCATATCAATTGATGCCAGTGATCTGAGGATTTCATCTGTTTTGATTAATGTGTACAAACGCCAAAGCAAAACACTGAAACTGCTTCTAAAAAAGCAAAGTCTGGTCCTCTGGACATTCAAAAAACAATGTTTTGTTTTGTTTTTTGAATGTCCAGAGGACCAGACTTGGCTTTTTTAGATTTTTCTACCTGGATTATTGAGCATGCATCAGGGTACTGAAACTGATTGTTTTATAGCATTAGTAACTTTTATTTTAGCTGGAATAGCTCCTGGATTCAGTTTTTGTTATCACTATAAGATTGTGCAGGCAGTGTATGAATAATTTAGTCATCTATTGTATTTTATTTTTTAAAACGTAACTGTAATTTGTATAAAAATGTGTAAATTTCAGTTCAAAACTAAATGAAACCCCCCAAATCTAAAACAAAAGTCTATACAGGGAACCCCCGACCTACGTACGAGTTTGGGACCTAAGAACCGTTCGCAGCTCGATCCGTTCGTAGGTAGGGGGTGAAAATTATATTAAAAAAAAAAATTATTCATTCATTCATTCATTCAACCTTTATTTATCATGCTAACGGAGCGCGCGCACACATTTAAGCATGTAAAGTAGTGTACTGTAATGTTAAACATTGCTATTCACATTTACAGAATAAATAAAAATATATTTTCTTACTTTGAGATGGTCAAAGCCGACATCTTAGGTTGCCATGCGTTGATTGTTGTCGGGCCTAGCAGCCCCGCCGGCCGGCCAGTGAACCACCGCAGCCGCTCCAGACCTGTGTTAGCTAGCTGGCTAGCTTCTGCTAGCCAAGCCATGAGCTGGTGTTGGAGCGGCGGCGCGATCAATCTGCAGCTTCTGCTGCTGCCTTAGACATCCACAAAGTTCACAGAGACGTTTCCAGCTCGTAATTAATCCATATGAAGCCATCCTGGTCACCAGTCTTCGGCCGGCTACCGTGTTAGCTCCCGTGTTAGCTTCTGGAGCTAGCCAGGCCAGAGCCAGGCCGGAGGTGTAGCCAGGCCGGCCGGAGGTGTTCGCACGGCGGCCTGGCACGATCGGCGATAAATCCGCTGCTGCTTGAGACATCCACAAAGTTCACAGAGACGTTTCCAGCTAGTAATTAATCCATATGAAGCCATCCTGGTCACCAGTCTTCGTCCAGCTCTCGGCAGCTAACCTAAGATGGCGTCCGGTGTTCTACATTAATTTGTAACCGGAGACCCCAGTGACTGAACCTAAAATAGCGTCCGGTGTTCTACATTAATTTGTGACCGTGTAAACTGAAGACCTACTTCCTGTTGCCAAAAATTGCTCAAAAATGATCAGAAATGATCTTTTTTATCATAATTATTATTTATAAAGCCTTTAAAACAACCAGAGCTGCAACAAAGTGATGTACACATGAAATTAAGAACATTTAAACACAAAAAAAAAAAAAAAAAAAAAAATTTTTTTTTTTTTTTTTTTTAAATTCATATTTTTATTAAATATGATATGTTCGTAGGTCCCGTGGTTCGCAGGTCGATGGGGTCGTAGGTCGGGGGTTACCTGTATTGAGTTGCAGTGAATTTGTAGTTTTCTAATGACCAGCAGGGGGCAACTCCTGGCTGCCAAAAGATTACCAACAGGAAATAAATGCCAAGCTTATTATTATTTTACTTTGTACACATTTCTACCCTGAAATGTTCTTGACACGTTCTTGGAGGAGCTGCACGTGAAAATCATCTGCCGTGCTCGATATTATATAACATACATTTTTCTTTTATCTCACTTATTCTCCTGTTTTAAAGTGAGCAGCATGATGACGACTGAACCCAATTCCCTGAATTTTCATCAAAATCTTTTTGTGTTTGGGGGGGAAACAAACGGATCCACTTTCTTCTTGAGTTTTGGTTTCAGGCTCGTCTTAAGTCTTCAGTAATAAGTGTATTTTAAAACAAAAATGGAAATAACATCACATTTAATTCAATAAAATAGGGTGTGATTTAGGAGAGAGAGAGCTACATTTTGGATTGACACATCCTCATTGTGTCTGCTCTTTTTGTTGGTGTTGTTTGGTTTTAAAATAATTTAACGCCGATCTTCAGGCTTAAGGAGTCATTAACCTGCAAACTATTAATGGTGTTTAAACATTTACGCAAGATAAAACAGTTTATTGTAAGAATATAATGATGCAAACAGAAATTTCTGTTCATCATTGTCATCGTGTCCGTTACTGGTTTTATCTAACACTCACATACGTTCTCACAGAAATGGCTGCACCTCTTGGAAGAGTCTTTCTGTTGGTTGTTCTGCAAACTGCAGAGAGCACGCACCGATCTCCCTCCATGTTTTCATTAGTGCTGCTCTCTTGGGTCCTGGCCCTGCAATATCCATTAGCAGCTCTTACATAGTGCATAACACAGCACACTATGATATGCTGTCCTCAGACGCTGATAAAATTGGAACAATATCTGCCATTTGCAAGGCCACATGGTTATGTGATATGAAGTGCTGCATCCTAGCGTATTGTAAAAAAAAAAATACAGCAAGACATGAGGTGTCTAAAATAAGGCTGCTTTTTCTTGGAAGCTAAAAGTTATATGGTATTTGGATGAAAACTATCAGTACTTTAAATCTTTAAGGTTTTATTAATACAGGGAGTCCCCGACCTACGGCAACTCGGACTTACGAACGCATCTCATAATTTTTTTTAAAATTTAAAATAAATAAATAAATGAATACATGAATACATGTACAGTACTGTACAGTTACCAAGCACTTAGCCTACCCTAACACAGTTTTTAAAGATGAAGAAGTAAGTTGAATTGTCTCCCTTTCACATAAAGGGAGCTAGCTCCTTTTATGTGAATGGAGCCTGCTAGGGAGGAGGGAGACAATTCAACTCACTCCTTCATCTTTAAAAACTGTGTTAGGGTAGGCTAAGTGCTTGGTGACTGTACAGTACTGTACATGTATTCATTTATATAAAAATAATAAAAAAATATTTTTGTGTGTATGTGATCCGACTAACGTCATTTTCGACATACGAACGGTCCTTAGGTCCAGAACTCGTTCGTAGGTCGAGGACTCCCTGTAGTTAGAATAGTATGATTCATTCAACCTTTATTTAGGCAGGTTAATCCCATTGAGCCTCGAGGACTCATTTACAAGAGAGGCCTGGTTTCATCAAAGAATGACAACAGCGACAAAAATAGACAATACAGTTTTTTTTAACAAGTTTTTAAAAAAGATGTCAAAGTAGCAAAACAGACAGATTATAAGGTGAATGTAGAAAACTAAAAACAGGAACATGTCTGCATTGGTTCTTGCCAGGATTCCAACAGATTCTTAAAGCCATTTAGAGAGGGCGAGAGCTTCAGATCTTTTTTTAAGATATTCCAGGAAGCAGGAGCAAAGTAGCAGAAGGCCCTTTTGCCAAGTTCAGTCCTCACTGAGGGAACACTGCAAGTAATCATGTCCTGAGAGCGCACGCTGTAGCTGCACTCATGCAGAGACATGTAGGAGGAGATGTATGAAGGCAGCAGACCAAGAAATTATTTAAAAATGAAAATGTACCAGAGAGAGATGTTAACCAGTGAATTGGGTGCAGTGGTGGGTATGATAATCACAGCCAGTTATGAATCTTAGCGCACCATGATAGACAACATCCAACATCTGCAGGGTGCTTGTAGGAGCGTTCATGTAGATAATGTCACCATAATCAATGGAGGGAAGGAAAGTCACGGTTACAAGGCGTTTCCTAGCATTCAGTGTTAGACATGATCTGTTTCTGAAAAAGAAACCCAGTTTAACTTTCAGTTTCTTTACTAGGTTTTCCACGTGGAGCTTAAGAAAGATGCAAATCAATCAAGATACCCAGATATTTTTTTAGGAATTGACAAACTCAATAATGATTTAAATCAAATTGGAAATTGAATTTGCAATCAGCTGCTGACGCTCACTTCACTTCTACGGCTTAACACCAGCTCTGGGTAGGCTGATGATCTGAGTGTCATGGACGTGTAACGTCACTCCACCTACACGTGTCTGTTCTCTGAGCGCCTGAAGGGAACCGGCTGAGGTGGTGCTGGGAGTTTGGGGGCAAATGCACAGTTTGCTGCATGTGGCGATGATGACATCCTGAGATGCTGTGCTGAGGTTCATCGTCCGTGGAGTTCGCCTTCCAGCTGTGGCTTTTCGTAATAATCGCTTTTGCGCTTGTTCCGTGGCAAACCTTTATTTTTGTTTGTTTTATTTTGGTGTGCGTTTTGTGAAACGTTGCACTCGTGCATGCATGCGGTGAAAACACCGGCTTGAGAATGAGACGTTCCCATTTTGTTTGGCGCTGAACTATAACGACAACAGAAAGTTTAGTTTTTGATTTGTCGTGCTCGTGTGGCTTTGCACATCAGCTGGCACAGAGCAGAGGAGCGTGTCGCCCTCCTCGACACACACTTCTGTCGTTTGCTCCCTCTGTGCACAAACAAATCTGTTTGATTTTGGTGTGCAGTCACAGTTTTCTTTGACTTCCTCACATCCTCTGGTTCTCTCTGTGTTTTGCACTTTTTTTTTCACACTTTCTCTCTCACACACACACACACACACACACACACACACACACACACACACACACACCAGTACCCGTGAAGCCCACCAGGGACCAATTCTTTTCCACAACTCCCTCTCTCTGCTCTGCCTTACTCTGCCAATTGCTCTCCAGGCGTTCTAGGACTGGCCTGTTGGAGGGACATAGATTGGGAGTGTGTGCCTGTGTGTGTGTGTGTGTGTGTGTGTGTGTGTGTGCGCCTGTGTGTGTGTAGAACAGAGATTGTGGTCCAGCTTGAGTGAACTGAGTGCGTATAATAAAGAAGCGGCTCTGTGTTCCCATACGTCGTAGAAAGGAAGAAGTGCCAAGTGAAACAGGGAGGCAGCCGTTACTGTTGTAGTGCTTTAATTGGCCTGCTCTGCAGCAAAAAGGAGGGATGGTGGAAAGAGGGAGCAGAACAGAGAGACAAGAACTGAGCTGAAGCCATCAGGGAAGTGTCTAATACTGCATTACTGATATTACAGGGGGTCCCCGACTTACGAGCGAGTTCCGTTACTACGACTATCTCGTAAGACGAAAATCTCGTACGTCGGAACACGAAACACGTGTTCTCGTAAGTCCGGATTTTCGGTCGTAAGTCGGAAAATTTATGCTAGCGCTACTACGAACACTCGTTTTTCATCACAAACGTTCATACTAGTTCATAAACATGCTCAGAAACTGGTTTCCAAATGGTTAGCTAACACACTTTCATGTAAAAACACATAAAAGTGCTGTATTTTCTGTATGTTTTTTACAAATTTACCGTTCGTTAGTGAGCTCGTAAGTTCGGAAACTCATAAGTAAGAGCGCTCGGAAGTCGGGGACTACCTGTATTAGGACGTAAATCTGCTTCATAATATGTTAAGCAAGTAGTACTTCAAGATGTGGCCAAGGTACAGTAGCTCAGAGAGGAGATCACTGTAATTCAGTACTCTGTTTCAAATCAAGCTTCTGTACACATACAAAGGTTTGTGTTTATTTTCTGCATGGCCTGTTTCTTACTGTGCATCCACTTTAGATCAACAGAGAGAACTCTTCCTGGCTGATTTACGCCGAGGAGGCTGTGACACTGTCTGTGTTTGTGATCTCTAGGGGTGTGATCAATCCCATCGGGGGCGTGAAGGGGGGTCGGACAGCACCCCTGCAGTGTGCCTCTGTAGCCGAGGGCCACTCGAAGCCGGTTCTGTGCGTGGATGCTACAGATGAGCTGCTGTTCACCGGATCTAAAGGTAGACAGCAAAAATACATCACCTCTTGTTTAATACACAAAAGCTCTTAGAGTTGTAAAAACAAACGTTTCCTATTTTAAAAGCGTTACTGTAGGAACATTTGGGAACATCGGTGTAATGTGAATTTACTCAAACTCCTAGCAGTAAAACAGATCGATATGTAACTCTTGACCTTTATTTTATTTTTTTCTCCAAATTTGTCAAAACCTGAAACGTGTAAAAGACAAACACCACGTGTAATGAACCTAAATGTTCTGCTTTTCAATTTACATGACTTGTTAGTGGACTGTACTTTGGAGAGAATTAGATGAGACTTTGTGATAGCAGACATGAATATCTCTATAGTCACTCAACCTTTATTTATACAGGTTAATCCCATTGAGCCTCGGGGACTCATTTACAAGAGAGACCTGGATTTTAACAAAGAATGATGACAACAGTAGACAATCATAAAAAAAACAGAAAAGCAGGAGCGTCTGCATTGGTTTTCACCATGAACTTAGTTGTTTGAAGTTTGTTGGATTATTCAATTACGTAGTCATCAGTAATGGCTTGCCTTCTACGTTAGTCTGTACTGGCAAACTATCATAATTTCAGTGTGCAGAAAGTGTTTTTCATCAAGCTTGATGATTGTCGTTGACATTTTGCCTTTGAAATAATCAAGAGTGGGACACTAAAATCCTAATTTGAAAAGCCAAGTGTGTTCAGACTGAAAAATCCCTGTCTGCAGAAACCAGTTCAAAACCATTCCCACATGTGGATCGAGTATTAAATGTTTCATCACGGTTATTTTGTTTATTTATTGGATTGTGCAAACAAATCAGTTTAGAACCAGTTAACGTCCACCAATTCTTAGTCAGGTCATCTGGACAGTTTCTCTTTGTTTGTTGAGAGACATTTCACCCTCCATCTGAAGGGCTTCATCAATCTGAGGAGTCACAAACAGTTAAAACACAAAGAAGTACACTAATGTAGTGGACCAACTACGGTAGTTTGAATAACCTTTGGATGGAGGGTGAAACATCTCAACAACAACAACAAAAAACACCTGTCCAGATGACCTGACTGAACATTTTTGGATTGTTTACCTGGATGATTGAGCATGCACTTTGATGTCTTGAACCACTTTGGCTGTGGCTGCCTGGGAGGAGTCGACGGGGAGAGAATAGCCTCCAGAAACCATCTTATCACCAGCAAACTGGTTGGTCCACTGTAGGAGTGTACTGCTTGGTGGGGTTTGTCTGTGACTCATCAGATTGATGAAGCCCTTCGGATGGAGGGCGAAACATCTCTCAACAAAATAAAAGAAACTGTCCAGATGACCTGACTGAACATTGTTGGATTGTTTACCTGGATTACTGAGCATGAACCTTGAAAACCAGTTAAGGTGTTGAGCTGTTGTTGTCACATTTAGGAGAAAAAACATCCATCTGGTGTTCCATGTTCTAGTCTTTACATTAAAATGAACAATTCAGATTTTCACTTTTAAGCTGAGTTGGTCTGAGCTAGAAGTCTCCGAATAGAAGTCAGTAGCACTAATAAATGACCATATTCTTATTTAAATTGATGTTCTTTCTCAAACTAGTCTAGTGTGTGCTTTATTAATTAATTATATTCTCAGAGTACAATGTTTTTTTATTTCTAGGGCCAGATCTTTGAGACCTGTACCAACAATCGAATATTTTAATGCAGCACTTGTTTAGACATCAACCAAAAAAAAAGCTGTGGATCAATTCTAACTTAAAAAAAATATATTTTTTTTTTATTATTCATCGCTACACACACAGTTAAATGTGTCAGCTTGGAACAACCTAAGCAATGCTTTTATTTTAATTTAATTTAATTTATATTTGCACTAACTAGATTGCGTAAATCTTTTTGTATTCATGCCACAAGTATTTTAAGCATCTGCCGCTTTTAGAAAATATTGATTGTAAAAAAAAAAAGATGTATTTTTAGATAGCAAGTGATTATATTTACAATGTAAATAAATCTTAACTAATTAATAAAAAATAAAAAATTCTGATATGACCAAAAACGCATTTCCTTAAATATTGTTTTTAATATGCAATAAGCTATCAAAGCATCAAGCAGATGCAGAGTGAGGATGTGCAATGATACTTTGAGTTGTAAAAATATCCAACAATATTTTTACTGTGACATGGCGATGACAACATGATGTGGAAGGATTTTACTCATATTCGTCATAAGCTCTACCACCATAATGACTAAACGACCAAGAATGAATGGGAAGTTGCAAAACAAATTATTGAAGAACATTGTTATGAACATGGAGGATGTTTTTGTTGTTGTTGTTGTTGTTGTTTAATGTGTTAATGAAACAGCTAATTATTAAAAGCAACAGTTGTAGAGACTTTCCACCTTTGGTGAATTTAAAGAAATGGTCCGACTCCTCTTGCTCTTTGCCTCCAGATCGTACCTGTAAGATGTGGAATCTGGTAACGGGTCAGGAGATCGCCACACTTAAAGGACACCCGAACAATGTGGTGTCGGTGAAATACTGCCCCTCCTCTGGTTTGGTCTTCTCTGTCTCCACCTCCTACATCAAGGTGTGGGACATCCGCGACTCTGCCAAATGTATCCGCACACTCACGTAAGTTTTTCTTTTTCTGAATCGGCCAAATTAAAATGTTTGGAGCGAATAATACAAAAACAGTTGATAGTTTTTGTGTGTGTGTGTGTGTGTGTGTGTGTGTGTGTCCTGTGTGGGTGGCCCTGGGGGCTCCGCGCTCGGGGTCCCTCTTGGGGTCTTGGGCTAGGGTCCCCCCTTTGTCTGCCTCGGGTCTTGGGGGTCGGGTCTCTGCTGCTTCACAGTCACTATTAAATGTTCTATTAGAGAAGCCTTATACACTTATGCATGCTCTCAACCACACACAAATAGATGCAGGGATGCATATGTAGGTATCGTATGTAGATATGTATTTGAATGTATATGCATGTGTTTGTATGTATGTACGGTATATATGGGTAGGTATGGGTATACAGGTAGTCCCCGACTTACGAGCGCATCGACATACGAGGTTCCGGACTTACGAGCGGACTAACGAACAGTAAAGTTGTACAGAACATACAGAAAATACAGCACTGGTATGTGTTTTTAGATGAAAGTGTGTTAGCTAACAGTTTGTAAACAAGTTTCTGAGCATGTTTATGAACCAGTATGTACGTTTGTGTTGAAAAACGGGTGTTCGTAGTAGCGCTAGCATACATTTTCCGACTTACGACCGAAAATCCGGACTTACGAGCGACACGTGTTTCGGGTTCCGACATACGAGTTTTCGTGTTACCTCGTAGTAACGGAACTCGCTCGTAAGTCGGGGACCACCTGTATATATTTATAGAAATTTGAATATTTGAATATTTTAAGTTCTTTATACAGTACATATGTATTTTGTTGTTGTGTTTTGTCATGTTCTTTGCAGGTGTACAGACAGTGGTCGGGTGTTTTGCCTTGTGATATCTTTGTGTATATTTCTTATATTTTGTAGTCTTACTTTCAGTCTTTCCTTTCTTTCTATCCTATTATAAAAAAATAAAATAAATAAAAAAAGAACACTAGATAATTAATAGAATAAACATTTCACAATAATGGTGTGGAGAGGATGGCTGTAAGGGGAGACGGGAGGCCATCGCAGGAAAAACAAACAAAACAGTTGATAGTTTTTTTTTAATATACAAGAATGAATTGCAATTTTTCTTTTT
Organism: Garcialebias charrua; assembly: GCA_038048925.1. Taxonomy (NCBI): domain Eukaryota; kingdom Metazoa; phylum Chordata; class Actinopteri; order Cyprinodontiformes; family Rivulidae; genus Garcialebias; species Garcialebias charrua. The sequence continues at coordinate 31,925 of JBBPBX010028538.1, forward strand.
TACCTTAATATAAAATAACTATTAGGCTGTTGTGATTTTCTGTCATATTCTTTTATATCAGTCTTCCCATCTCTCACACTGTTTGTCTTCTCTTGTCCCTGGCAGATCATCAGGACAGGTGATTTCAGGGGACGCTTGTGCAGGCACAACCACCCGTACGATCACCTTTTCTCAGGGCGAATGTCAGATCAACCAGATAGCCCTGAACCCCCCGGGTTCTGTGCTCTATGCAGCCGCCGGGAATATCGTTCGCATGTTTGACCTCAACAGGTGCGTCTGCCCGGGCAGGAATTTATTCCAAAGACAAGTTATTAATTACTCTGCTGATTTCATTAGGTGTTTCTCTAATTTAAGCATTTTGGCTTCAAATTCACGACTGGTCCATTCATATATGTAGCAGAATGTGAGAAAAAGGATGTAAAAGGTTGTGAACAGACAGAACAGGAACTCGGGGTCAGTGATACGAAGCATGGCCACATTTCCCATGAGCAACCAGTTTCTGCCATCTCATGTTAACAACATATTCCCCTCAGATTTTTTTTCTCCTAAAGGGAAACGATAAACAGATTGGACCAGGCAGTTTACGCTGAGGGGCTCCAAACTGTTTAATGATGCATAAGCACCCCCAGAAATGAAAAATGAATGTATTAAACATTTCTCCATCCTCTGCCGGTGGCACCAGCTTGTCTCAGTAGTTTTACTTAACTTGAGAGAACGGACAGGAGTTCATTTAATCAAACAGAAACTTTGTAAGCAGTGAATGTGACTGACCTTTGTTTCACCTCCTGTCGTGGGCGGTGGGGGTTGTGTTTTGGATTTAGGATGCAGGCAACAGGCAAGCTGACGGGCCACATTGGTTCTGTCATGTGTCTGACAGTGGGACAGTCTCTGCTGGGCAAAGATCAAGTCATCACTGGCTCTAAAGACCATTATGTCAAGGTACCACACAGCTACAGATGGAAACCATATCTGAGCATCAAATCTGAAATATCATCCACATCTTGTGCTAAATAAAGCCTCAAATTTCCATTTCCCACCCCCTGAGGTGTTTGATGTGGCAGAAGGAACTCTGGGTAATATAGGCCCAGCTCATAACTTCGAGCCTCCGCACTATGATGGCATCGAGTGTTTGGCCGTGCAGGGGGACGTGCTGTTCAGCGGCTCGAGAGACAATGGCATCAAGAAGTGGGAGCTGGAGCAGCAGGAGCTTACACAGGTGAGGGGAGTTCTCCAGAACTGAAACACATCTCTGCCTTCATGACTTAAATAAATACCAACAGCTGCAAAGTGTTTCTGAAGCGAACGGTTACATGCATGGATAGTTTCCTGCAGACAGTAGGTCAGCTGAGTTTAGTGAACAGGAAGACTGGTTTTATAATGTTCTCACATCACAGTTTAAACCACACCTTCTGCACAATGTGAGGAACGAGCCCGCAGGCTGCACCATGCATGAACCTCGAAGGCAATTCATTCATGATCTCCTGACCCTCATCTGCAGGGCACGCAGTCTTTTCAGCACACAGTACGCAAATCTTAGCAGGTCTAGATAGAGCTGGAATATTATGCACTTAATTGGCTAAATATATATACAGTACTATATATATGTACATGTATATATA
>JBBPBX010028539.1:2503-16579 GCA_038048925.1 Garcialebias charrua
ATGTATCTGTGGAATAAAAGGGCGATTTCATTTTTCAAGAGCCAAATACCCTTTTTAGATATGAAGCACATGAGGTAGGTGGAAAATAGTTCCATTGTATATGTGATCCTGTTGAATTTTCACAATTTGCTCTGAGCGAGTTTGCTCCTGGCCAGATTTAGTGAAAAGAAGTAGCTTGCTGACTCTACCATAAACTTTAATCATGAAACACTAATGGAGAATGACACTAGAATGACTCAGACGGTCCAGGAAGAACTGCTGCCAGCAACATTTAAATAAAAGGAGGAATCGGTTAATCAGTCTGCAGTAAATACTTGAATGACGATAAAATTTAATGCAATGTTGTAAAGAATAATCTGCCATTTACTACATTTGTGGGTCAGGTGTGTTACTATAAAATGAGTTAAAGTGATTATTTGACTTCCAGAAACATTTAGCTCATTTTAGATGACTCAGATAGATTAACTAGACAACATAAAGACAACAATAGATGGAAAATTGGACTGTACTTATATACAGGTAGCACCTTTCTGTCTCATCAAGATACTCAAAGTGCTTTACAACATTATCTGTGCCCTTATTTACCTCCATATACACATTCATACAGCACTCTGCTACAAAGTACATATCTGCAAAGAAAATCTGAGCGAATCAACCTGTAGAGACTAATCAGAGCTTTAGATCACATCCATGCACCAGTGGGACACACAGAGGCAATGAGTGGTTCAGTGTCTTGCCCAGGGACACTTCAACATGTGACTGCTGGTGGATAATTAACCACTCAGCCACAGCTGCCTCCATTGCATTACCTACATTATCTATTGACTGCATTTCTGATAACATGCTTTAGAAATGCAGTTTAGCCTATAAATACTAAACTGATGTCTCATTTTGAAGAAATTACCATATTTTTCGGCCTATAATAAGTCACGGTTTTTTGCATAATGTTTATGCCCTGCGACTTATAGGCTGAAGCGACATATTTATGGGTCGTCGTCCCCCCTCCCCCCCCCATATTTATAAATCAATTTTTGGCTGAGATACAGTGGCGGCCGGTGATTTTTTTAATGGGAGGGCGCAATCTAGTTGTCATGAGTCAGCACGAACATGAACAGATTAATGCCTGTAGTAGTTTTGTAATTTTTATTAATAATAAATTTGTAAACCTGAATATCTCCCACCCACAGCATATTACTGAATTAACTCCTTTTGCTCTCTACAGAGACTGAAGAACAGCTTCTACCCTGAGGCTGTTAGACTCATGAATCTCTAACCAGAAGAATCACTGTGAAATATCACATGTTGCTGCTGATCTGTTTCATGTTGCTGCTGACAAAAAAATCTGTTTCATGCTGCTGTGTTCATCCGTGTTCATCTGCTCATACAGACTCATGTTCGTACTGCTGTTTGGAGTAATGTTTTCTATGATATTAGTGCTTAGTGTATTTTTAGTTGATGTTTTTCTTAGTTCATATCTTAGATGTTATTACTGTTTTTCTTTTACTTTTTATTGTTGGATGTAACTGGGACCCTGTGTACATAATCTTGTTTCATCACATGTACCACATGTGGTGCAAATGACAATAAAGATTCTCTGACTCTCTGATTTAGGGCTTTTTCAATTATGCTAAATATGAAAAGGTGGGTTTTGGCACCTTTCTCTTCCATATAAATAATAAAATATTGGGGCATGGACAATATTTATTTTTCCTGGTAGTCAAGAGAATAGCAATGGCTATTAGTCAGCTTTTTAATTATTTAACATATAACAACTATTTATTTTATGAGTATATGTGTACATTTAAAAGCAACAATTCAAATTCACATTGCACTTATAAAGATGTAGACTATAGTTCTCCTCACTTTTTCACAATACAGAACTACTATGATGAAAAACAATGTAAAAACCTACATCATGCATTTACTGGTAGCTTCTCTCACCTCTGTAGCTGACTGTCCTCTTCTTCAAGATGTCCTCCTGAAACCAGAACTGCACAGTGTCTCCTGCTCCTGCAACAAAGTGTAACCAAAGTAAGAGTCCTTATAAACCATCAATCATCCCTCAAGATCAAGACCTGCTTTACTTATCTAATATCCTCTCCTGTCCACACACAGCTGCTCAACTCCCTTTTTCCTGGAAAGAAAATAAAGAGACTTACAGTATTTTTGTAACTGTTTTCTGTCTGTCCTTCGGTTCTTTCACAATGAATAAATCCTTCTGCTGCTTGGTTACTTTAACTATAGCTTTGAAACAACAGTACAACTTAACTGAAAGTTGAGGGGTGGAACAGAGCCATGTTTATTCATTATTCACTCAGATTTATTCATTATGAATTATGACAATGACACCATTACAAACTGCTGCTTTAACAAAAAGAGAACAGTTAACAACAGACTCTCTGAGGAGTAACAAGTTCATGAGCTGACAAGAGTCGTCAGACGTTCAGGTTTATAACTAGCAACTTTTATACCGTTTGTGGCATTACTCATGCCCTGAGAGCATGAATAAATTAATCATAGTAAGTTAAACAACAACGCCACCCTGGGAATTTCACCCAGAGAATATTACCTTATTGCTTTAAGGCAACACAGGTTCGCTTTGCACACTTTGAAGCATCCGGCTACACGTTCATAAACACAGCTAACAAGCTAGCTTAGCATGTGACAGACAGTACCAGCTGTTAACACACGTTACGCTCACATTTAGTTAATGTCTGTGCGTTTTATTAACTCATTGATCACTTACCTGTGTGTGCAGTACGGCAAGAAGGCAAATTAATAATTACAGCTGTTACAATTTCCAACGTAGCTTGAGGTGTGTGTTGTCAGCTGAGCTCTCGGTCCTCGTCTCCGGACCCCACGAGTGTAGATAAACCCACATGCACGGTCTCTCTCTGCCTGACCAAAATGATGCGGCCTGTTGCAACTCTTTTTTTTTATGAGCTGACAGCTACAAAATGGCAAATAGGCATTAGATAAAGGGCTTTCAATTGATTTAAACCTTACCTGAGAGCAGCTCTGTTCCCCGAGGGAGAAAAAAAAAACGTCACCGGAAACACGTATCGGCAGCTCGTGGGTACAGCCTCACGTTGTACGTGTCCAGGGCGGTGAAATATGCGCCCAGCGACTTTCCATTATTTTGCGATGATGTGGAATGAATACGCATGCGCGACTGATAATGAGAGTCAACGGATAAGAGCCGTGCGCCCGGGGACCAGAAGTACGTCACAAATCAGAAAACGTTTTTTGAAACAAAGAATATAACTCATCATTACCTATAAAATATTTATTCTGCACAACTAAAAACATATATACATATATTTATTATTATTTTTATTTTATAATTTCTTTTTATTTCTTTTTATTATTTTTTTTAAAGTCTAGAAGTTCCAGTGGATGGAAGTTCCAGTGGGTGGGCGGCGCCCGGGCGCCCCCTATTGGTGGGCCGCCTCTGCTGAGATACGACTGTTTTCATTCATTCTGACTGAAAAAACTTGAGCAATACCACTTTCATCCACTTAATGGCAGCAGCGTAGTAGTGCAGTAAAGCATGCCGTTGTATCATGTAATAGGTAAACATGGCTTTAATGACAAATTCAAAAAAGTTCAAAACAAAAACAACTGGACTTTATTTATTATACTATACTTTATACTTTATTATTTTTCTCTTAAACTTTTTTGAACCATGTCCTGGATGACTGAGAATCTTCACCAGCTATTAATGACACAATCTGCTTGCCAAATTCCACCACCTTCGTTCTGCTCGCTGCTTGGAGCAACCTCAGCTTCATTTTGCTGCACCGCCCCGGCGAAATGCAGCTAATATGATCATTAAAATGCATTTATTAAGTAAAAGTTCAACTGAGACACGCCTTTGCTATAAAGCTGAGCAAACAAATAATTGTTTATAAGGGTTAATCTTGTTAAACTCTTGTTAAAGACCTCCCATGTTCATTCCCATGGCAACCATTTGGCAGCCTATCCAGAGCCATATATAGAGAGAGTTCCGACACTCTTTGATGTCGTCGACAGGCGGTCAATCGTTCCAAACAACGGCTATGGAAACCTTGTGGAGCTGCGCCCTCTGGCGGTGACGGAGCGCTACTGCAGGCAGCTTCAGACTGTTACCCAGAGCCATGGAACAAATCTCCCCCTCCATGACCCACGTGACTTCCGCATTCCATTCTTACAATGGAACTCTATGGGAGTGTCGCAACTCTCACTTTATATGGCTCTGAGCCTATCTATTTGTGGCACAACACCGGCCCACATTTCTGGGTTGTCAGCGGTGACACGTAACAAACGCGACGTGTAACAAACGCAACGCATCAGCAGTGACGCATAATAGATTCGACGTATGTGACGAAGCAACATATTAATGGATTTTTTTTCACTTTTTAGACATATTTGGACTTATGCAACTTATACAGCGGTGCGGCAAGTTTGGCAGAAAAATTACGGTAATATTTATATGGAATAATCAGGGGAATTCAACTTCACAACTACAGCAAGACCTTGAAAATTGACTGTAACTTTCCCTTTAGTGTTAATTTTCTGTCCATGAACACATTACACGGTTGGATTTACAACCAATTACCTCACCTAAATGTACCAAACAACAGCCACTGAACATATGGTCTGGATTTGCTGAAAACATCCCCAGCCACGTTACTGCCAGTGAACGCTTCGAAGAGCTCTTCCTGCAAAAGCAGGAACCCTCTTAGGATTAGAGAAATAAACACTTTTCCAACCAAAACTTTAAACCTTCTGGAGTCACAGCCAGGCACATTATCACAGATTAAAATGTTGCATTTCTGAGGAGGACATAAAACTTGGCAGGTCAGTAAAACCCAATAGGGGACTGTTTTAGCCAAACCTCACAATACCATCCCCTGCGAGTCAGTGACTCAGTTTTACTAGCCTAATTGGTTTTCACTTTTGCACAGGCATCCCTGAAGTTAGCTCCTCTACAACTGTTTGACACACTGAGCTAACAACGTCCTGCTATTTTACAAGCTGGTTTGTGATGAAGTAAGGCAAGACTGCTGTTCTTTATGTAAAAAAAGGAAAGTTTCAAATGTAAGATTTAAAAATAACAGGTGAAGTATTCTGACCAGACTTTTCCTTTACGCAGTAAAATTACCTCATAGTGGACAGCAGCTCCGGAAGGCAATAAAGTTGATCTCAGAAAAGCTGTTTTTTCTATCAGCTCCAGACTCGTTGTTCAAGGTCAAACTGTGTGGGACCTCCTGGAGCAGCTTCACAAGGAAAACAGATTTAACAACCTGCTCTGCTCAGAAACAAATCACACACATCTTTCATTGTTGGAGCATAAATTGGACTTTGGGCTAAATGTATTTGATGTTGGGTCATCTGTCCAGGATTAATCATTCTGGTCCTGAAGAAACTGTGGAAAAAATGTAACCGAACAGTAAAACCCTGAATGAAACAGACAGTCTGAAGCATGGAAATCCTGCACACTTCCTGCTCACCTTCATTTGTTCTGAAAGCTAAAGAATAAATTAAAGACAGTAACAGAGAAAAACATGTTATCAAGGGGCTGGCACAGTTTTGTTACCTTAAAGAGATCCTAAGTTGACCATTCTTCTCTACTTTGAATTAACTGTTGTCTAAAACCCATCCATCCATTATCTTTACCCACTTCTTCCTTTCCAGGTCGTGGGGTCACTGCCATGTCCAGCCATCACTGTGCGAGATGCGGGGGACACCGTAGACAGGTCACAAGTCCATCACAATGACAAATAAGACAAACAACCATTCACTCTCTCACACACATCTATGGACAGTTTTCAGCTTCCAGTTCATGCATGCACGGAGAGAACATACAAACTCCACCCAGAAATGTTCCAGGCCAGGATTAGATCTAGAAACCTTCTCGCTGAGAGGCGACAGCTCTATCAACTGAGCCACCCACTGCAATGCCCGGTCGGCTAAAACGTCAGAGATACATCAGGACATTTAATAAAATGTTTTGTTGCTTTTTGAATACATTTAAATTTACTTATAGTACTAGAGTAAAATACATTTTGCACAGAACATAACTTTATTTTAGTTAGTCTGCTTTTTGGAAAGCAACACTATTTGTCTAACATCAAACCTAACCTGCAGTAAGTTGTTAAACAGACCAATAGAAACCCTAAAATGTTTGTTTCAAAGCAGCATTAACTTTAAAAGAGTTATGGTTGAGATTTTAATGAAGAGAAAAGTTCAGTAGGTGGCTTCTTTGTTAATCATACACAACTGACTGACAGCCCGTTGCTCTGCGCTTCATACAACTAGAAAAAGTTAACCTACTCAGTCTGAAACATCTCAATAATGTGAAGTGAATGATCCAATGTTTGATGATTTTTGTTTTGACATGACTATCAAACAGATAGAGCTTTGCCATCTTTGGTTTGTATGAGTTTGTAACACCTGGAAAGCAGCAGAACATATGTCAGAATGCTCTTCCTGGAAAACAGTTGGGCTTTCACAAACATCTGCCCAGGCAAACTGATAGAGCTGACAAACCTCAGAGTCCCGACCTCCCACCTGTAACTGGATCCTGGACTTCCTGACAGATAGACCACAGGTGGTGTGAATGGGAGGATGGGTGTCTGCTGAACTCGCAGTCAGCACAAAGACAAGAGAACTCTCTCCGGGGCTCCCGCTGGCTTTATCTGGGTCGCTTGCGTTATTGCACTGGATACATCGCGACAGAGGTGGGAACTCGAGTCACATGACTTGGGACTCGAGTTAGACTCGAGTCATTAAAATCATGACTTGAGACTTGACTTGAAAAAATGCTGAAAGACTCAGACTTGACTTTGACTTGCACGCCATTGACTTGGGACTTGACTTGACTTGAAGCTGTTTACTTGAAAAGACTTGATTGAAAAAATGCTGAAAGACTCAGACTTGACTTTGACTTGCACGCCATTGACTTGGGACTTGACTTGACTTGAAGCTGTTTACTTGAAAAGACTTGATATTTTAGTCAAGTCAAAAATTTAAAACATGTAGATTAATAAATTTCACTCATTTCATATTAACAGTCAGGCGCAGACCGGGCATCTGTTTTTCCACACTCCGTATGTATGTGTGCGTAGCTTCAGCACAACCAATCAAATTAAAAGGATTTAGACATTTGAAAAAAACAAGGCAAGGCTACAGGGCTGAGGGAACTAAAGATGAATGAAGCGCTCCAATATGCTTCCGCGAGTAATTAATTTTGGGTACATAGGTTATGAACATTCAAATAAAAACGAACTGCAACATGTAAAACATGCAATAAGAAAATATCGGATGGAGATTCCACGACGTCCAACTTTGTCCGGCATTTGAAGCTTCACAAAGATCGGTAGGTAGCACTTTTCTTTTGCTGTGAGATACTGTAGTTGACTTCAGCTAACTTCATGTTGTGCTGTGAAAATGTCAGCATTTCCGTCTTTTTATTGAATGTTAAGATTAACAGAACTGCGGAATAAAGAGGTCCAATTTAAAAATGTTTTTTATATGTTGTGTTCAGCTGCACATGTTCTATCATTTGAGATAAATACAGATTTTAAAAAGAACAAATGGTCTATTATTTACATTTTATGTATAATTGCAAATTATAAAAAAAGGGGGGGGGGAAGAATGACTCGAAATGACTTGAAATGAAAAGTTCCTGACTTGAGACTTGACTCGACTTTTGCCTGTCTTGACTTGAGACTTGACTTGACTTGGAACGTCTTGACTTGAGACTTGACTAGGACTTGAGGTCAAAGACTTGAGACTTGACTCGGACTTGAGGTCAAAGACTTGAGACTTGACTCGACTTTTGCCTGTCTTGACTTGAGACTTGACTCGACTTTTGCCCGTCTTGACTTGAGACTTGACTTGACTTGGAACGTCTTGACTTGAGACTTGACTAGGACTTGAGGTCAAAGACTTGAGACTTGACTAGGACTTGAGGTCAAAGACTTGAGACTTGACTCGGACTTGCAACACAGTGACTTGGTCCCACCTCTGCATCGCGATGCCCCTCTCCGCCACTTCAGGTTCTGGGATCTGAACCCGACTCCCTTTCAATCAGCCGGGGTGATGTAGGCAATCACCCTGTGCGTCCGAATGGCATTCCAACTGACTCATGTCATGTTCAACTGCTGTTCACTCAAAATCCTTCTCCACTTCGGCCTTCAAAGCTCTCGTTTGAATATTTGCTACTAACACCAAGATCTGTGCCCATGGCAGCTTCACCCGGACTCGCACCCCAGACTTCCACGCACACCACGGCAGCTCTCCTACTCATCGCCACGTAGTGGTCGCAGCTCCCGGGTGTGCAATGGCCGGGTGTGGGCCCGACGCTCCAACGCCATCTATTTTCAGAGCTAGTTGATTCAGCAGGTGAGCAGCAGAGCTGTTACCTCAGCCCTAAACGCTTCACCCTGTACACGTATGACTGTCTCCACCCAGCATAACACCATTATTAAATATGCTGAGGACAACACCAGGAGGGGAACAAGTCATGATACAGGAGCCTGGTAGACAACATTATGACCAATGGAGAGAAGAACGACCTCATCATTGATACAGACAAGACAAAAGAAATCATATTGGACTTCATACCATACCATACCATACTATACCATACCATTTTATTTATAGAGTACTTAAAACAGCAACAAGGCCAACCAAAGTGCTGTACAAACAAACAAACAAACAACAGGCAACACACACAATGAAGTACAAAAAATAGACGTAAAAATATTGCAGATAATAAATATAATGACCAAACACAGATCAGCTGGTGTTGAAAGCAACAGAATAGTAAAGGGTCTTTAAAAAGGGATTTGAAAACCGAGAGGGAGGGGGCCTGCCTGACGAGCAGCGGTAACTAGTTCCAGAGTCTTATACATTATAAGAGAAGCATATTCAACTATGATGACGATTTACTTTTCCCTATGAGCAACACTGACCTGATCCACATTTAGCAGTAGACTGAAGTACATTTTATGGCAAAGTTCTTGTCCATGTAGAGCACCATGTAATATCTGACTTGTGGAGCTTCAGATAATCTGTTGCTGGATCTTTGCCAAATTCTGGCCTCTTACTCTCCACATCTGTTGGAATATGTCTTGGGAATCAGTCATCTACTGCGTCACCAAATTTTAACCCAATAGCAGTAAGATAAACTTTACAGCCACTTTAGTGTCCGTTAGCTTTGGCAGCCATCTTGAATTGGGTTTACTCCAAAAATTAGATGTAGATAGAGGTTTAATGTTTATTTTTTGAGTTTCACTGAAATCCGTCCAGTGGTTCACGAGATATTTCTCTAACAGACACAAGTTTTGCACTAACAAGTAAGTGCTTAGCGTACTTTTACATTTTAAACTTTGTTGGATGCAACTGGGAAAGTCGTTGTACTACATGTACTACATGTGGTGTGTATGACAAATAAAATAAGCTTCTCGGATGAGAAGCGAAACGTCTTCTGTTACAAATAAAGTCCAGTTGATCTTGAATTGAACGCCTTTTTGATTTATCATGTCCTGGACGACTGAGAATCTTCACCAGCATATGACAAATAAAGAAACTCTGACTCTGACTCTGTAATGACAATATATATGTATATTTTTTATATTATTATTATTTTTATTTTTTATTTTTCCAGGAAGAACCCTCCCCATTACAGCCTCTCCTCATTAAAGGGACTGAGGCAGAGAGGGCTGACAGTCATAGATTATTGGGACTGCAGATTATATTGGACCGGAGCTGGTCTCTCTAAACCACAGCCAGCACAGGCTTTACTTCATTAGGCTGCTCAGGAAAGTGGGTATGAACCAGCACCCTCTCATCCAGGCCTAATGAGGACCAATAGAGAGTATCCTAACCACAGGAATCACCATCTGGTATGGGAACACCACACAAGCAGAAAGAAAGGCACTGCAAAGGATCATAAAAACTTATCACAGGGATAAAACTTCCTTCCATGGACTCTATGTATGTACAGTGCTGTCGAAATAAAGCAGCTAGAATTATCAAGGACTCACTCCATCCAGCTCACTCTCTTATCAGACACAAAAAATGTTCAAATAACCTGAGACTCAGTAGAGCAGATAGCATCATCATCCATAGTCCAAGGTCTTTAACAGTTTTTCCCTGCCACAGTCAGACTGATGGCTAAACAAAACCACATAATCTGATGCAATAATAACCCAACACTACCTAACTTCACTTGTCATGTGAGTGACAAGGGAGGGTGGTAGATATTACCTACTTTCTGTACAGTGTAGATATAAACCACTTTATTCGTTTTTTTAAATGTATTTTAGTGTTGTTTCAGTGTTTTGACTATGACTGAGCGAGCTCTGCACAAGAATTCCAATGTTGCCTGGATTATTGGTCTGTGCACAAATGTTTGCAATGGCTTGTTTGTTTTTGCACCTTGCACATTGCCCAGGACATCCTTGTAAAATCGATTAATATTCTCATTGGGTTTGTTTTGTGGTAAAATAAAGGTTTAAATAAAAAAAGACAAATAAGAAACTTTGTACTTGTACTCTATGTAGAGAAGTGGTAGCATTACTCCAAGTCTCTCCTGGGTAACTGAACTTCTCAGCCAGTCCAGCTACCCCGTGGAGCAAACTTATTTTGACCGCTTGTATCAACGATCTCATTCTTTCGGTCACTACCCAAAGTTCTTGACTATACTGTAAGTGAAGGTGCAAAGACAGTTACTACCATTGCCAAAACTTGCATCTCTAAACCAAGTTTTGCAGAAAGCACCTTCCAGCTGTATACACACACACAACATGAGTTCATTTATACAACAGTGAACTTCATCCCCAGAAGAGAAAATAAGTAACACAGATGTGCAAAGCTTCTTTGTAATTTTGAAGGTCTATATATTTTCCCACTAAGCCATACTTTCAATGAGGCTTGTGATTGGTCCTCAAGTCATTCTGCAGTACGATCATGACCCCAAGCACACGACATGAAAAGCTTTTCTCAGCCACGGGAGAAACAAGAATTCCAGATTTCTGTTTTATTAGAAAACCTGCTGTGGAGAAAGCAGCAGAAGAAGAAGTGCCTTGTTTTCCCACTCCTATTTAACTCATGGAAGAACGCAAACGAAAGTTTAGGTAGAAATAAAAGCATGGGTAAAAGGAATACTACTGTATATCTAAAAACAGACTGAACAGCTTTTACTTCTCGTGTTCGTGTCAAAATGGCTGCAAACAGCAGTAATCTAAAGAATCTACAAGTGACAGAGGACAAAACAGACCCAACTCGTATCAGCATGCCTGGGTTCTTTATTTTAACAACAATAGAAATCAAGCAGCTATTAAGAAACTAAAGAAATAACATAATTGTAGCTAAGTGTGCAGAGAAAGATAATTGTGATTACACAATTATCTATCGATTATCAATTAATTACAACAGATAATTGTAGCTAAGAGTGCAGCTACAGCGTGCGCTCTCAGGACATGATCACCTGCAGTGTTCCGTCAGTGAGGACTGAACTTGGCAAAATGGCCTTCTCCTACTCCGCTCCTGCTTCCTGGAATATCTTACAAAAAGATCTGAAGCTCTTGGCCCTGACCTCTCTAAATGGTTTTCAGAATCTGTTGGAATCCTGGCAAAAACCAATGCAGATTTGTTCCTGTCTTTGATTTTATACATCTACCTTATAATGTTTTGCTAGTTTTTTGATACTTTGTTAAAAAAAAATAAACTATGTATTTCTCTCTTTTGTTTTTCTATTGTTTATTGTTTAAGGAAATTCTACCATTGCTGTTCATCATTCTTTAGTTTTAGCAGGTCGCTTTTGTAAATGACCCCACGAGGCTCAATAAGATTTACCTGACTAAATAAAGGTTGAATGAAAAGTGCATGGAAAAACACACAGAGCGGAATTGTGTATCTGCTTTTTTTCAGATTTTCTTTGTCTGACTTTCATTCAACCTTCATTTAGGCAGGTTAATCCCATTGAGCCTCGAGGACTCATTTACAAGAGAGACCTGGTTTCAACAAAGAATGATGACAACAGCGACAATAGACAATCATAAAAGAGGCATACAGATTTTTTTAACAAATAAAAATACGATGTCAAAAAAGTTGCAAAAACAGACAGATTATAAGGCAAATGTAAAAAACTAAAAACAGGAACATGTCTGGATTGGTTCAGGAGTCCAACAGATTCTTAAAGACATTTAGAGAGGTCAAGGTCAACGCTGCTGGGTCAACAGCTTCAGATATTTTTGTAAGATATTCCAAGAAACAGGAGCGGAGTAGGAGAAGACCCTTTTGCCAAGTTCAGTCCTCACTGAGGGAACACTGCAGGTAATCATGTCCTGAGAGCGCACGCTGTAGCTGCACTCACGCAGAGACATGTAGGAGGAGATGTATGAAGGCAGTAGACCAAGAAGTGATTTAAAGATGAAAATGTACCAGTGGGAGAGTCTGTGTGGTTAATGATGTCCAGTTAACCAGTGAATACAGGGTGCAGTGGTGGTCACGATAATTACAGCCAGTTATGAATCTTAGTGCACCATGATAGACAGCATCCAACATCTGCAGGGTGCTTGTAGGAGCATTCATGTGGATCAGGGGTCACCAACCTTTTTGAAACTGAGAACTACTTTGTGGGTACGGAGTCATACAAAGGGCACCAGTTTGATAAACTCTTTGGAAATAACAAAGCGTAAATTGAAAAAAATGTATAATAAACATATTTTTAAGAACATATTTTTAAGATAGACATTGTAATATATATAAATACAAAAAAAGAATAACAACTGAATAAAATGAAATTTTAAATGCAGCTTAGTAGTGTGTTGTGCCATTTTTAGAACAGGTCCGAAGGCACCCCAAATGGTCCTTGGGGGCACCCGGGTGCCCGTGGGCACCATGTTGGTGACCCCTGATGTAGATAATGTCACTGTAATCAATGGAGGGAAGGAGAGTCACAGTTGCAAGGCATTTCCTATCATTCACAGTTAGACAGGATCTATTTCTGAAAAAGAAACCCAGTCTAACTTTCAGTTTATTTACTAGGTTTTTCACGACTTATTACTGGATACTGATGAAGTCGTAACAATGAGGGACTTCAATATTCATGTTGAAAGTGAAAGCTTAAGCATAGCCTTAAATCTTTTAAGAACCGGCACTAGGGCACTTTTCTATAGTGCCCTGAGATGATTTCAGGTGTAACTTGACACTTTATAAATAAGCTGAATTTAATTTAATTTAATATTTGCAGCTAAAACATCTAGGCTTGGTAAATCCAGAAAACTAGTGATGAGCCCAGTCCTGTTGATAATGTAAGAGTACAGGAAGGGTCAGATTTACTGAGCCGTCCAATACACCACATGCAAAATGAGCAGGTTTTATCCTGACACAAAATATCATCAATTATTCACAGGTTCTCTCTTTTTTGGATTAATCAATAAATCTTGTGACCAGATGATGGGATGTAAAATCACATGAAACTTTAATTTTAGTTGACCCAGCAGAACTGGAATCATTTACTGTACTAGCAAATCATAAAATTTAACATCACAATATGTACATGGTGATTGATTGATTCAACTTTCCTATAAGTTACTTCAGCACAGATGAAACTACGAGTCCGTAATTTCTAGGAACAACAGATTAAATTATGGATCTCAGAATAACTTATATCTGCAGGCTTTTAGCTTAGTTGTTACTGGCAAAATGAGGAGAGGTTTTAGAGTGAGGAGGAGAAGGAGAAAGAAAAGAGTAAGGGAACCATCTTGAAATGTTTAACCAGAAAACATGGCACACTCTTCGGACAGCGTCTGCCAGACCCGGGTCCGCTAATGAACATCGACTTTTTACCTTGCAAAGATTATCTGTCCAAGCTCCGGTAAAGTATGGCCAGCCTTGAACGTGCACGAATCGTCCATCCAGCTACGTTTTGCAGGCTTCCAGCGTGTTCACTCTCAGCTTTCCAGCTGAGGTCCGCGTCAACCGAACCGAGGTAGTGGCACTGGTTCCGGTTTGGTTTTCAAGATAAAATATTCCTCGAAGGAATTTTCATTAAGGCTTGGAGCTGTGATGCTCGAGGCG